>CM062831.1:3432172-3722555 GCA_031772345.1 Himalopsyche anomala | reverse complement strand
TTATTTTGATAACATAATATTACACACTTTATAAATCAATAAATCAATCTTATAATTAATACGAAAATCGTGAGAATGTGACAGGTTGCAATTGTTTTCTTATTCTACTGAAGTTTCATACTTCATTTGTTTTATTCTAATGCACGAAGCACATTTTGAAAATAGAACGTCATACAGAATAAAACATAGTATGGTATGGTATTGAGTATACATAACATCTCCCCCCTAAAGAATAAACTTATTGGTAACTTAAATGAGTTTATACAATAAATATATGATTATAAGAAATATTGAGATGATGTACATAAGGTATTGTAAGTGATTGTAATGGAGGAGATAGGTTTTATTTATTTATTTGTTACTTACAACAATCATCATTTAAGATATTTTCATCTGGAATAAATATATAATAATTTTATGTTTGTACATTTTCACTTATTAGGATAACATTTTAGAGTAACTTTTAAATTCAGGTTTTACAAATAAAATCTTGGTTACATAGTTGATAACAATTTTATATAGTATGTAAGAGTGTATATTGTGATTTTAAGGTTGAATAAACATGGTACATATTTTTGAGATAATGTAATGATTGTCGTAATCTGTTTTAAATCCACTTACTGTAAGGGATCTAAAATAGCAAGTTTCACTCTGTTAGTGTGAACTTTGATTAATTTATTTTTTACTTTAATAGTAATATTAAGAGGACTGTTGACTTTTATGATTTCGTACGGACCTTGGAAGTCAGGAGATAATTTTTTAGATTTATTTAGTTTAGTAGCATTATTTGTTAAATATATTTTATCACCGATTTTAAATTTTCGTAAGGTTTTATTTTTGTTATGCCTTAATTGTGTGTCTTCTTTTCTTTCAACTAGATTCTTTCTAGCTATTTCGTGTGATTTGGTTGATTTGAGCTTAAAATTGTCTAAAAACGAATCGTATGTATATTTAAATTCGGGTATTATTATAGCTGTTGGTAGTTTAGGTGAGTTTCCGTAAACTAATTCGAAAGGTGTACATTTTGTAGCAGTGTGTGGAGTAGTGTTATAGCTTAACATAGCAAAAGGTAACCATTCGTCCCAATCGGTTTGACTTGGAGATATGTAATGTTTTAGATAGTCGGCTAGAGTAGCATTACTACGCTCTAGCGCACCATTACTAGTAAGAGAATACGCACTAGTTTGGATTTGTTCGATTTTAAAAAGTTTGGCTACTTCTTTAAGTATGTTTGAAGTAAAATCTTTTCCTTGATCGATAAGAATTTTATCAGGGATGCCAAATTGACAAATGAAATTTTTAGTTAATTGAGATGCAATTGTCATTGCTTCATGATTAGGAATAGGGTAACATTGAGAATATTTTGTAAGATCGTCTTGAAGAGTTAAAATATATTTATTTCCACTTTCGGTTAAAGGTAATGGACCTACTATATCTAAGGCAATACGTTCAAACGGTTTTCCGCTAGTCGTAGTTATTTCTATGGGTTGTTTTAAATTTTGACGATATATTTTGTTTTTCTGGCAAGATTCACATTGCCTGATATATGTTTTAACGTCTTTTTGCATATTGGTCCATTTATATTTGAGTCGTAAACGATTTAAAGTTTTATGATATCCTGAATGTCCGCTTATAGGAGAGTCATGATATTCTTTAAGTATTTGTGGTATTTCGTCGTGATGAGGATTAATTATTTTATTATGACATATCGTTATTTTTATATTTGAGTTGTGAAAAACATATTGGATAATTTTCTTTATCTTTTCCCAATTTAAGTTGTCTAAACCACTATCAAGGCATGGAAAAGAGATATTTGTTTCCTTATCACTATGTAAAATATTTTTTAAGTTACATAATGCTTGAAAGATAGAAAGGTAATTCGGTTTTTCCCAAAAGTTTTGTTTCGTTATTAAATGGTAAACATTATTCTTATTTTCTGTTGATTTTAATACTTCTCCTACTTTAGAGTATGTATTTAATAATTCGTCATAATTAGAGATCATTGAACTTATTTCTAAAGCTATTCCTTTAGACATCGATTTGTCGTTAGAAATACAATGTGCTATAGATTGATTTTGATTAAGAAGAGATTCATCTATTTCATAAAATTTAACGTTAAATGTTTCATTTTGTTTTTCTAGGAAGTTGTCATACGAAAAAGTTTGAGAGGTCATGGTATTTAAAATTTGATTTTCGATTCGAGACAATGCATCAGCATTAGAGTAAGAGAATGGCAATTCATTTTGCAATGGTTGTTGAGATTGATCGTTATTTGTTGAATTTAAATATTCTGCCTGAATGATTTTTACATTCCGAGTTATTTGATGATTTTCTGAATTATTAGGAGGTTGGAAGTTTTTAGAATTACTGAGAGTTTGATTAGTTTGTGAGTTATTATTTGAAGGATTTTGATAATATTGATTTTTTACGTTGTTGTTGAATTGTTCAGATTGATCATTATTTGTTGAATTTAAATATGCTGCCTGAATGGTTTGCACATTCCGAGTTATTTGACGATTTTCTGAAGTATTAGGAGGTTGGAAGTTTTGAGAATTACGAGGAGTTTGATAAGTTTGGAATTTGTTGTTTGAAGCATTTTGTTGATATTGCTTTTTTACGTTGTTATTAAATTGTCTTTTCCGACATTCTTCTAAGATATGTCCTGATTTTTTACAGTATCTACAAAATTTTGAATTGTATTGAGATGTAAGATTACTGACAAATTGATTATGTTCTGAATTTAGAGAGTGTGGCTTTGATTGTTTGGTGAAATAATTATGATTGATCTTATTTGGGTTAGAGTTCATTTCCCTAACTGCATTATAAAACTTTTCTTCTTCAATTGCGATATTTTTTGCCTCAATAAGATTTTTGGGTTTCGAAAGCCTGACTACTGTTGACAGTTGACTGGTCATACCTAAAATTAATGTATTAAGAGCGCTGTCTTCAATTTGCTTTACTCTCCCTATTAATTCTGCATCGTCCTTGTTCGAAAATCGAACAGCTCCGATAAGATTATTAGTGCAATTTTCAACTCTTTGTATGAATTTTATTACTGGTTCGTTAAAGTTTTGTTTACAATTTCTTAATTCCAGTTCTAACTGAGATGTGTGTTTATTTTCACCGTAGGTATTTATTAGAAATGATTTGAATTCGGCATAGTTTTTAAAATTATAATTGGCAATTGTGTATTTGGCATTTCCTACGACGCAATGAATCATGAATTTTAGAAGTATGTTTTTTTGTTGCTCTGAGCATAGTTCGTATACAGTATCGCAATCCTTAATAAAAGGGTACAGATTTCTTTTCTCTCCGTCAAATGTCGAAACAAACTTCATCAATGTATCGATAGTGAGTGCAGGCATTTTGGTGTGAAAGTGTATAGATTGAGTAAGAAAAATTGTTACAAAAGTTACTCACAGAATATGATGAATAATATATTGCATAAAGTTTAAACAAACGTTGACTTGAAGATGAATTTGGTTCTAGTAGTCGTTGAAATAGGTTGTTGGCAGCTTGCAGATTTTTCTTGTAGTTGGATGTAGAATCAGCAAAGAAGATGTAATTGAAGTCGGCAAAGAAAATGTAGTTGAAGTCGGCAAGAAGATGTAGTTTGAATATTCGATGATGGATTTCGCAGAATTTATTTTCACCATGTAGAAGTTGAAGATTCAATAGTAGATTTTGTAGATATATCGACGTAGAAGATTTTCGATGATAGATTTCGTAGAATTGGAGATTTAGTCTTATTCTAGTTTCGTATTATTATTATATTTGATTTATTATAATTTCCGTTCGATTTAATCGATGTACTTTTATTATATTAGATTTATTTTATTCGTGTATTTGATTCGTGCTAATTTTTTAAGAATTTTATTCACCGTTAATTTATTGTCACCATAAATTTCTTAACGTTATTTTAGCACATATCCCACTTCTGACACCAATTTTTATGTTATGTTTATTGTTTTTACTAAAACACTTTTATGTGTTGGTTCAATTTTATTTAGATAACATAATATTACACACTTTATAAATCAATAAATCAATCTTATAATTAATACGAAAATCGTGAGAATGTGACAGGTTGCAATTGTTTTCTTATTCTACTGAAGTTTCATACTTCATTTGTTTTATTCTAATGCACGAAGCACATTTTGAAAATAGAACGTCATACAGAATAAAACATAGTATGGTATGGTATTGAGTATACATAACACAATGCCTTGGACTCAAAATAGCTGTCAAATCTAATATATAAAAATGAATGTTTGTTTGTTCGTACTTTATGCGTTGCCACACCGCTCATCTGATTGCAATATAACTTTGACAAAAATTTTGCTTGCACTTACGGGAAGGTTATAGGTATAGTAAAATTAGATTTCAGTAGATTTTGAAAGATGTGAAAATTACCTTTCAAATTGGCTGTCACTGGAATAAGTTTTGTTAACTCTAAAAACTTATCTAAAAAAAAACCGTAATATTGAAAGGGGACAAATTAAATGGTCAGAATTTAAATCAATTTTTGGTCAGAATAAAATATGAAAAGTTATAATATTTTATAACCATGCTGGTTAGGTTAGGTTAGGTTAGGTTTTTTTTAATTTCATTTAAATTATGACTATTTACACTGACCGATATATTATGACCATTTGATATAAATTTTGACCAATGTAATATAAATTCTGACTGGTAAAATACGAAGCATATTGAAATCAAAATAAAATTTCACACCTTGTAAGCGTCGTTTTTGTGTTAGTTTATCAATGTTAAAATGGCAAACTAAACTGAGCACAAATCAGCTCTCAGATATCACTGGAAAAAGTTTTGCTTATTTAAATCTAAAACTATTAAGAAACACCTGATGTATGCCATTAAACTAACTGATTAATCAAGCTATGAAACTAATCGTACAGGTATTCAAAGGACAACAAAAACTAATAACTTGACCATAGACAAACCATGGCAGTTGATACAGAGTGTGAATTTGAGTCATTAATACAATTACATTTAACTATTTAAAATAAGAACTCATCTGAAAGTATTAATTCTGGACAAAGGGTGGGAGAATGTTTACACCAATATTTGCTCGTTCGAGACACTATTAGCAAAAGTTATTTGTAATATTATGCCATAGTAATAATTTTCTTCTGATGAATCGATAATGTCTCACGTACGTCGTGATTCAACCACCAGAATCGGCCATTTGCGATATGTCAATAAATTTACGAACATCACTCGACTGTGAATTTTATCAAGAACAGTCTAATTATATTCATAACTAAACGTTGACAAGCGAAAACCGCCTAAGGACACTGACTAACAGTTTCACTGAACTAAGTTTCGAAAGCTCAACTTTGCATAAACATGGAAGGAATTAATTAGAAGCGCCCATGCTGACAAAGTTTTTAGTGGAATATTGTCCTCGACATGGATGAGGTACTAAAGAAGACTTGTGGTTGGTTTCAAACTGGATATCTAAAGCGGTAAAAACAATTCAAGAAAAATCAGTCAGAAAAAAACTATTGCACAGCCATATCGGACTTTTCAAATAGATTTTTAGTACATGCAGTTTTCGTGATATGCAATTTCTTTCGTTTCATCGGTGGCGTAATATTTTTCCAATTCTTAGCAGTTTTTTTAAACCAAAAATGGACGTAGTTCAAATTTCCCCATTGCTACATTCTAAATCGTACTTTAAGAAAGTTTCACAACATATTTTTACAAACAGATGTCAAATTAAAATGACTTAGAACTTTTTTGTGTGGTATGGCTTAAATTTCTTTGTAACCATGTCTATTTACAATGTTCATGAACTTTTCTTTTTGGTTTTGTTACCATTTCTCCTGTAAAAGAAATTGAAAAAAAATCTTTTAACAACGAGTAAATCACGTGAAAAAAGTAACGGTGCCGCCCAAAAAAATTAAGTAAAAAAAAGACTGGGTGTACTCAAGTTTTTTTTGTTATACCGGTTATTGAAATATTAGTCCGGATTTACAATCCCTTTTCTCGACACTATAATGGCGTATCTCAGATTTAAATAATAATCCATTTAGAGTCGAAGTATCGTGAAATCAGAACATTTGTAAGTAAAACAATTCAACAAGAAGCTAAGATCACAAGTTTAAATTATAACTTCCCTCAAGTGGTCGGAATCACTTAGTCTTAATATGTTTGTCAAGAGGGGTTGGTTTATATTTACATCGGAAAGGTTCTGTCTGTCCAAGTCATAAAACAAGAATATTCTCGGATCCTTGTTAGGATAACTCGAAGCTTCATATGCCGAAACGTCGCGACAGATACACGAAGTGAGTTGATTCTCTTTTTTTTATTTAAATAATTAAAAAAAGGTCATAGTTTACAAAAGGTAGAAAGTAATACAAATAAAGTCTTGTCTGAACCATTTGTTAGTGTACAAAAATACATATGCCTTGCGATGTTCTGTCTGATGATACTTTCTTACAAGGCGAAACACGTGTCACAATTAGTAACACAACAAATATATGAACGAAATAATCAAATTTAATTCAATATTGACATTTTTCTAAAATACTCATGAAATTGATCAAATCTACTTTGCAACAATGTCGATAAAATCTCAGTTGATTAAATACATATTTAGTTTACAGTTTATTTGTTTTATGGCTGATAAATTGACAGTGATTTGATTCATATAATATTTTGTAATAAACTAAATATTGTAATTTTTCCCCGAATCGTATATGAACACATTTTATTTCTTCACTCTTTTTTAAAGTTGATTTTAATTGACGATCCAAGTTGGTTGTTGATTGTCCCACCATTACTTTATATGTGTATAAAGATAAGAAACAAATTCACTTATCATATTGTTAGGCCCATAAAGCTGCACGGGACCTATATTCAATCATGCACTTAAAGATAGAAAGAAAAAATGTGACAGCTTCAGCTGTTTAGTTTCCTGTGTATCATTGTTGATAGTAATGAATTGGCAAGATTTCTAGTTCTTGCGTTACGAATATGCGCATATACTTACCGCATGTAGTGGCAAATTCAAAAGGGTGGCCTAATAACACTATTACAGCTCCTATGTGATAGATACAAACATACACAACACAACAAATAATTAAAACAATATTTGTTTAGATTTGGTGGAAAAATACAATTGTGTCTAAGATATTTATATACCTGGCACTAGACTTTGTGATTTGTTTGCTTTATTTCGATTCTATCACCCCCTCCTTGCTTTCCTTAAAAGGAGAAAAAAACCAAACTCCATTTTGTAATTTCATAATTTAAAAATTTTAGAATCAATCTTGCTTCATTACTTAATCAAAATTTGCGATAGTAAGTCTGAAGATACCTCTGAAAGAGGCGAAATATGTGTCACATTTAGTAGCACAATACGTGGAATAATCAAAGTTATTTTTAATTTAAACTTCCACAAAGTTACCGCCGAAACCATCGAAAGTACCAATAAATTATATCATGTGATCTTTCAAGAACTTGAGATAAATATACTTGCTTTACGTAATGACTGTTTCTTGTTATATCATAATTTTGATTTACATTGAGTAATCTTTTCCATTGTCTAATTAAAATTCGTTTCAATATTGCCATTGTAAATACGGTGTAAGTCACCAAATGAAAAAATAATGTTTTATTCAAAGAGCATTTCGGCGCTGAATAATTCACCGAACGAATTATTTTTCCGTATTTATTTAGCGACAGCTGGCAACTTTTAATTTATTTCGGGTATTACTGGCAATGTAAAACGACACGATTTAGTGGCGGGAAAAAATGGAAATATTAACCGTGAATGTATTTGGTATCTGTTTCGTTCAAATATTTTCATTTAACATTGTTTCCGTCTTGTGTTCTTTTGCACAGAGCAACTATTGGTAAACGTTGTGTTTTGTGCCAGATCCAATGCAGAATACTGATGTTTGCCAAATCGTATTCCAATTTGATTGCGTCAAACTTTCAACAATATGTTGGGATGATTGCAAACTTTATTTCAAATCTAAATTCAATTCACTGACTCACAAAGAAAGTGAATAACACCGAAACCATTCCTCATCTATGTCATAGTTTTTTTTTTAAAACCATGTCTGCTTCCAATTTGGAGCATATGGACTCCTAATGGAATTTTTCTCAACAGATGTGTTTCTACGAGAACTGCTTGTTACTCAGTTGCTCAACCTCTCTTTTACTAATGAGAGTAGGAATAGAAGATTAAGGCTAGGACAGGACTAGTGGTTAGCTAATCGCTCTCGATACGCCCCGTTCATAGGATAGGATGGGTGGAATTCAAGACATCACATACATCCATACCTTCGAACAGAAATTCATAAATTGATTGAAAAATCAATTTATAAAACTGTCCGTACCGGGGTTCGAACCCGGGACCTCCGTAACCGAAGCCAACGACGTTGACCACTCGAGCACACAGGCGGCTATATGATATAAATCTTTAAAACTAATTATCTCTGAATGATATTTTTTATCTGTCATAGCTTAAAACTAGGGGTGTGTAGTATACTCATTATTGAATAGAAACTTTAATAACAAAATATTAAAATAAATTGTAAAATGCCGATAACGCTTTTCATCCCCATCCAACTAACACCATCCTGAAAAATTAGGCGTGAAGGTAATGTAAAACATTAACTTAGTTGTTTTATAGCAGATACTTCCTTTCTAAGCTATCTCTGAAAAGAAAGTTTGATTCTTAACACTAGAAGTAAATATGATTTTATGACACAAACATTTAAAATAAACTGGAGCATGATATTATGTTTACTTTTCCATACAAACAAAAGTGAAAAAAAAACAACAAAACTGACATCATTTCTACCATGTTAAACCGACCCAAAAACTATATGTATTTTAGTTTCTTACGGAACGTGTCTGATTTATTTTAACGTGCGTTTTACTAGTTATATAATTATAGCACGCTTTGTTACATTCATATAACTTTCAACAACTTGCTAAATCTTTGAAAAGTATGTACGTGCCTTAAGATATGAATTGAGATGGATATCAGCAAACAAACTTGTTTAACTACAGGAACTGTAAGAGAGCAAAGATGCGATTTGGGTCAGGCTACGTTTGAAGGGTCGCGGGGGGAGAAAAGCTCCGGAAACTCTGCGGTAGTAGCTTTTCTCAACAGCAAGATGAAAAACGAGAAAAGTGTATTGGGGTATAAAATCTGCGCGCTCGAAACCAGGGGGCGTAGTATAAAATCGAGACGTTTGCTCAGTAGCCAATTTCCGATATCGACAAAGTGAGTTTTGTATTCATTACAATCTCCGGCAATGCATTTGGCGTAACTAAATGAAAGCCATGAACTCACTCTGTATCATTTTTAGATAACGGTAATCGCTTATGTCAAAATTTCAAAACCGATATAACCATAACAAATGCAACATTCAGGCTAGCTTAATTTGAATTATTCTAATTATGCTTGTTTAATTTAGTGGTCATACGGTTAATTTTAATCTACACCTGACTTAGAACGATTCTACAGTAATCTGAATCTTTTTTTTTAATCATTCACAGTCAGATTTTTTAGATACGTTTTCAGTAATCGGAGATGGTCTCGGGATGGTGTGTTTATTGAGACTTCATGTATGTTAAAGTTACATATGTTAAGATAAACTCTATTAGGATTATATTATAAATACTACACATTAGGAGTGGATATGATAAAAAAGTCATTTTATACTTGTTAGTTTAACTTTTAAAAAAGTATGCAATCAACCAGGCTTGGGCCACATTCGGCCAGTTGCTTATTTTTCTTGTCTTTGTCCGTGAGCTATAAGCGTACTTCTAAGTAAAATTCCGCTGTTTTTTCAAACATAAACTAAACGGCTATTTGTCTTAATTGAAGAAAGATTATATCAGTGTCAGAAAATAAACAAAATTACGCAACGGGAAATGCGTTGAACTATTCTTAAAGAAACTATAAAGATAAAAATCTTAATAAAATCAAATGCATAAACGTGGGTTTGGCAAACGACAAAATATGTTCCCCCAGTAACTCAAAGTGTATAAATTATAATATTACATCGTCCATCATCCGTTTATTTTTCTTTCCTGACTTTAGACAAAAAAAAACAAGAAACACTAATAAAATTAACGATTGTTTCAGGAAACAAGAAGTACTTATGGTACAAACTGTCTCGTCCCGAAAAAAATTTCACCACTTGATTTTGTTTTTAGGTTTAATATCAACAAAGTGAAAAGTTTTTTGATGAAAATATTAGATAACATAATATAACAGGGTCAGTGTGGTTTCAAATAATGTATTGCTGAGAGCACTTGAGTTAGCCAATGTTTTATATTTGTATGTTAGTCACAAATAAATTAATGTTTTTTAACTATGCCCGCAACTAAGGTGGATTATATCGGCTTTTTATTGAATTTATTTTAACTTTACTACACAAACTGATTATTAATTGGTTATTTAACTTATTTTTATTGAAGAAAGCAAATGTGTTAGAACGATAGTACTATGACAGAACAACTGGTTGACTAATCGCTTTCGGTACGCTTTATTTTTAGGATCGGAAGGGTAAGAGAAAATCGTGAATTAGTATTTACTTGGTAAAACTTATAATAAGGTCAAAAATAAAAATTTATTTTACTTTCACATTATTTTTATTTCGCTGATTACTATTTTAGCTTTTCTGTCATAGTTCTGACGAGAGCGCTGAGACACTTTCTGCTTAAATTTATAATAATAATAATAATTAAATTAATAATAATAATTACCGATGCGAACATAAATGCACCTATTGATTTACTTATTCCGAACAAAAAATTGTCCTCCAAGCCTCTTATGCTGTACTTTTTTTATCAACTTTGTTACTTACCAACTTCTTCCAGAATTGTGAAGATATCCCGGTATTGATTATTTCGTCAAGCATTGCGATCTTAAATTCAAGTGCAATAATAAAAAAATTTAACATCATGTCCGTTTCTAATAAGAACCATATGGTCTCTTTGTGAAGTTATCTCACCAAAAAAAAAACTATAAGAACTGCTTATTACTTAGTTCTTCAACCTCTCTTTTTTTCCGAAGAGAGTAAGGATAATTAGGATGGGGGTAATTAAAAAAAAAGGTGATAAAATCGGATTGGGATTTGAAGGGTGGGTGGCAATTTTTATAAATCGATTGATCTCGATTTGAAGCCGTAAGATCCGTCACAAAAGCCGACAACTTTGACTACTGTGCTACAGACCTGGAAAAAAAATTAATACCATAATTATATTTTGGAGTACTTGTATATTACTAACATTAATAATAGTTTCGTCCAATTTTGCAATCCCTCAACGCGACTTTTTAAATAAGTGAAAGTTTTAATTAAATCCGTATAAATAATGAAATAAGTTATTTTTAATGATCTCCGCTTTCATCTTTGTAATGCATTCGTGCAAAGATCCAAAGTGTACTGAAAAGTCATCCAGCCAACTAATTAGGGTGGACCGGGCGGTTTTCTAAAATTACCATAGTGAAACTCCTGGAATTACCAAAAGAATTTAAATCACGAGGAAAAGCCCCGAGGGATAAATTGGATTTCGGATTGAGATAAAATATCACACAACGAAGCAGGGCTATTAAAACAATGGTACAAAACTGTATTCATTCCAAGTTTCCTATCTTTAAATGAGAATACGGTTTTATATTTGAAATACTTTTGTTTTAATTTGAATCTGAATCGTTAAAATTATGTACATTCACACAAATTTTGTCACTAACGACCCGGGTTTCGCCTTTCGACATCTTCAGGCGTTCAAGTTCATGGATGAACTTGAACTGACGCTTAGCAAATGAATGTATCGTGTTTATATAAGAAATAAATGTATCATTTAATTTAAAGCCATTGCTGTGCGAAAAGGATTAGCCCATGGGAATGTCTACAGATTTGAATGGTGAGTAGTTTTAAGAACTATATGTATTTTTATTTGTCGGAAAAGGTTTTATGATTATATTTATATAGGGTATAAAAGTGGAGAACCCGGTATATGGATCTGGTCGTTTAAAATCGCAAGACTGTTCAATTGCGCTCTGTTTATTTCTAAAATTTTACGTGAATGTGATTTAATGTGAATGTACTTACAAATTATACTTTTTGTTTGCTGTTTTATTTTAAAATACTTGAATTATACCAATTTTAAATAAGGTTAAAAGTAGGTTAATTATTATATATCTCTTAAAGTATGTATTAAAATAACAATTATTTTATTTAAAAAACATTAGATTCGACAAAAAAAAAAAATATTTTAAATACAATTCAGCAAAACAATATTGGCCGATCGTTTATTCAACTAACCTTTCTATTTGATGGAAACGTATATTTAATTATTGGCACTCGCAAAAATCGTAAGTTTTCATTAATATACATATATATGTAAATGAATATGAAATACGCTATAGGAAAAATGAATTTATTTTTTAATTATTGCGAGAGATAGGTAAACAAATATGTTTTAATTATTTCATTTAAAATCAGATTTATTTTACTTTTCGTTTAAATATGTCATAAATAAGTAAGAGTTTTGAAAAATTTACATGTATTTTTTATTATTTTTACGTTTTTATGAAAGTCTGTAGAGAATTCCATCATACTGAAATATTAAACAAAGTTTTATTGCTTATTGAATATGTGAGACAAACTGAAGTAGCGAAACACATTAAAAGATTTAAAATCAAATTATTATTTGAAAAAAACACGAAATCTTCTGATTACAGAAAATTTACTAGATCAACAAAAACTTTTGATTCGTTAAACATTACATAGGTACTTTTCGATAAATATATTTTTTAATTGAAGTCGTACTTAATTATTTTTTTTTCAACTCATGTCCACCACCAATATTTAGAATAAGGCCTAAGAGCATGGGTGTCCAACCGGTAGGTCGCGATCGACCGGTCGATCCCAAAGCGAAATTTGGTCGATCCGTGAATTTCAAAAAAATATACAAAATATACAAAAATACTAAAATCGAATTATTTTGTAAGCACATACCTGTCTAATGATATGTATTCCGCATTTAAAATAAACATTTCTAAGTTTGAAGAAGGGATAAAACCCTACTAAATAAAATTTCTTATAAAAATCACGTTAGATGTCGATCGCGAGAAAACTTAAGATTGAAAAGTCGATCCCAGGGCAAAAAAGGTTGGACACCTTTGTACTAGAGCTATCTAAACAGTGCGAATACAAATTGTTTCAAAGTTTCTAAAACTTTTTTTTTTTTTTTAAAACGAGTAGGGATAGAAGAAATATGGTTAGGATAGGACTAGGTGTTAGCTAATCGCTCTCTGTACGCCTCGTTATTTTAGGTTTGGAAAGGTGGGAGGTAAACAGAAATCGATTGAAAAACGCTATTCACTACACAAAAAATGTATGTAAAAATGAACACAGATGACAGAACATCAAAAAAAACTATACCCCAGATGAAAGGGAGATGGAGCCCAGCTCCACCCGTCCCTATAAAATTATGATGTTTGCACTGGGATGCGAACCCATGAGATCCGTTATGGAAACTAACGAAGTTCACTGTGGTAGGGACTAGGGTCTTCAATCCCGTAATCCCGGGATCCCTGGACCCTTGATAGATAAACAGTTATCTACTGTAGTTGTATAAGCGGTTTTTAAATAAATACTCAGAAGCATGAATTCATGTTATGTTTCAATGCTTTTTCACCTAGCTCATATAATCCTGGAGGATATATATAGAGAAGGATAAGCCTTTCCTTACATCATTCATCTCTTCTTGCCTCCTTCTTAGAGGCTGCACCACAAACAGTTGACCATAAAGAAAATCCTTTAAAATATCTCATATTGATTCGAAGTGGACACCGTTTTATACTCGGATAAAGATAATCACTAGTGAAAATGATTGAAAACACACAATGCCCATTCAGCTATTTTCAGTTCGACATTAAATTTTGAAAGCATACTTATTAACTTATATAGTTTAAGATTATAGTTATATAGTGATATTGAGAAGAGAAAAAAATAATTGAGCTTTATCGAAAATTTCATAAATGTTTTTCAATAAAACCAATACTTATAATACAATAAAATACAAGGGTCCATTGTGTTTTATTATTAAAAAGTGATCGTCTATACTCTATACTGAGAAAAATGCTATCGTCCGCATCTGGAATAATATTCTTTAGGGAGAAAAAAGATTTTTTTTTGAGTGAAACAACCACTTCTAAGAGAATTGCACTTACGAACCTAAGGACTGATCCTTTTCGGGTCCATTTATCCTTTTTCATTATTGTTCACGAGCTTTTCTTTTCCCGTTGAAGGAGTTTTCCAAAACCGTTTTGAATCTCATGCTAATAATATAAGTATTCATACATGGTTAGCTGAGGTAAAGCTTTGTTATTTGTAGTATCTAGAAAGAAGAATGAAAAGCCGGAAAAATATGAGATAACATTAAAAAATGATCTACCATTTTTTTAATGTTTTTTTTTTATATTTCATTGGTACGTTAAATAACTCATGCAATTTTAATGCTTGCCTAAAAATATATATGACGGGAAAACATTCGAGTGATTAATTGGTTTCATCCAGCGGTGGGCTGCCAATATCTTAACAAGGGGCTCGGTAAATCTTATTATTTTTTTTTTTCATCCATTTCCGCTCCCAATGTCGCGCATATGGCCTCCTAATGAAGGTATCTCGACAAAAGTTTTTTTTTTACAAGAATTGTTTGTTACTTAGTCGTTCAACCTCTCTTTTCTAAAGAGAGTAGTAGGGATTGAATGATAAGGCTAAGACAGGACTAGTGATTAAGTATTCGCTGACGTAACGCCCAGTTGAATTGAAGGATCGGAAGAATGGAGGGGAATATTTAGACATCACAAAAACGCATGCCTTCAAAAAAAAATCGATAAATCTATCAAAAATATGCTGTTTCGTACTGGGACTCGAACTCGTGAGGTCCGGCATGGAAGCCCACTGTGCTGAATGAAAAAACTAAGTCTTGTTTCATAATAAAATTTAACCATCGACAGAAATTGCAGTTATGTGCTAATTTGATCTAAGAAGAATGATTTTCTTATCTTAACAAGGGGCTCGCCGGCCGCGCTGAAATTTTACAAGGGGCTCGCGCGAGCCCTCCGAGCCCCCTCCAGCCCACCCCTGGTTTCATCACAGTCAAAATATAAGAATATAGAACGATTTTTTATATATATTCGAAACATCTTAGAGTAGTGTTGTAAAAATAAATTAAGAGATATATAACAAAAAGTAAAAAGAATGACTTGTTTAAAAAATAGTTTTACAAAGAATCGTGCACTGCACTTTGACAACTGTTTCAATACAACTTCATCAGAACTAATGTAATGTATATACATTTTGAAAAATAAGTTACTCAATAATTGACGAGTCCATGTGCAATGTTTTCTCTAAGCTATGCGTGACCACCCAGCAGTTCGAAAATCTTTTCGCACTCATTTCGAGATAATTATGATAATGATATATTAAATAGAAACAATTAACCTTTACCTTCTTGGCTAGTATGCAAAACTTTTCACTCGAAAATATAAAAATGCATCTCGAGAAACCAATCTTATTTTCTTCTGTAGACTAAAACAAAACGTTCTTGATAAAATATTGAAATTCATACTGAACCTTACTTTATAGCAAGATTTATGACTGCTGATTTTCGCTTACCTTAGCTTCCTTTGTCTAAGGCCAAATACCGCTGGTATAATCCGTATCCACCTCCTTCCCCTCGTTCTCCTAAGGGATGATAAATATGTCTCTTGCAAACTAAACGGAAAAAATCCTATGAAATCTGCAAGGAAAAAACTGCCGGTGATCTATTTGATAAAGTTCGCAGGATCAGATATTTAAGTGTCTTAAATAGAGAATTATCTCGCTAGTGGTTGGGACACGCTTTTTTTCCTGAATGTATAAAAAGAATGAGAAAAATATTTTTTACTAGTAAACACTTTAATAAGTTTTTCATCTTCTCAATAGTATCATACTCCGTGTCTTGAATTGAAAATTAACTAGATGTTAAATACAATTATTACCATGATAAATTGGCTGTAATTTCATAGTAAAAAATCTACGAAAAAATCACATTTATTGTGTCATTTTTAGCACAATAGTTATAACACTTGTCGGATTCTATGGCGCAGCGGTTAGCGTTATGGCCTTCCGTGATAGACCTCACGGGTTCGATCCCCAGTACTAACAGCACTTTTTCGATGGCATGGGTGTTTGTTATGTCTAAAAGTTTCCTTTCACCATTTCTGATCTTTTAAAAAGCGTATAGAGAGCGATTAGTGAATCACTAGTTCTGTTTTAGCCTTATCCTTCTGTCTCTACTACTCTCTTTGATAAAAAAGCTCGAGCGACTGAGTAACAAACATTTCTTGTAGAAAAACTTCTGTTAAGATACCTCCATAAGGAGGCCATATGCTCCACATTGGGAGTGAACATTGATAAAAAAAGTAACAATAATGGAATTCGATATCGTCTATATGTGTTGCATTTATATCAAACCTACTCAAAAGCTTTTAACTCTATGGCTGCCACAGACGAGATATCTTGTTGTAAAATTGTTCGTGCTTGACACGCCAGTTACGAGTAAACTCGTCAATAACTAATTAAATTAATAAATGCTAATTATACCCGGCGTGCTAGGTAATTACGTACTTTTTTCTACGGCAGTTAAAAGGTTAAAACATCGTTGGATTACAAAGATGTTCATGTGAGACAATAATTTCAGCTTAACAAGCATCAAAAAAGATGATCAATTTTTGATTCCAGTTTATTACGTATGTAAATCATTGAAAAATCGTGTAAATAACTGATCCAACAAAATGTACCTAAATTAAAAGCGAATGCAATAGATACATGTGAAAAATAGATAATATATTATGATTACTTATTTACGCATTTCTTCAGCCTGCATAATGATGTTTTTTTTCATTAAATCGGTCTCCTTTACTTTATTCCGAGCTAGACGTAAAAAAAAATGCTTTTGATGTTGAGCCATTTTCAGAATCTCATTCTGCCGTTTGCTTCTGATGTTTACTTATTTTTTTGTTGGATCTTGTTTTAGTATTTGAATAGATTTTTGAAGAAAAATAACTTCAGTATGTCCATAACGTAAACTAATAAACTTAAATTTTAAAATTTTCTGATTTTACAAAGATGAAGAAAACTGTCGGAAAAACATATCACAGTATTATTATTTTACTATTTTTTATTTTCCCTATAATATTTTTTCTAATGGAAGTATTTTAACAGAATTATTTCTACAGTTTGTTACTCAGTTACTCAACCTCTCTTATTTAAAGAGAGTGGATAGAAGGATAAGGCTATGACAATACTAATGGTTTAATAATTTCTCGCGCTACAAACAGTTATCAAAGGATCGGAAAGGGTGGGAGGAAATTTTTAGACATCACAAATACCCATGCCTTCGAATAGAAATCGATAAAATCGATCGAAAAAAAAGTCCAAAGGAAGCCCACGCCAACGCTAACCGCTGTGTCATATGACTCGACATTTATTAGTGTGTTCATCCAATTTAGCAACAGTGTGACCAGGGTTAAATCTCGAAGTTTTACTTCAATTAATTATTTCTTTATAACATTTCCTCTTACCTATCCGATCCTACAAAACGAAGCACAGCGATAATAACAAAACAAACTACAAATCTTTTAACCTTAAGTTATTTAAACCGCACTTGTCATACGATGCCTTATAAGTAGTCTATTTTCTTTACATTGTGAGCGGCACGGTTGAAACAAAACAAAATAAATCATCCAATTAGGGATAATGCCCGGAATTAATCTAAAAAAAATGTAATGCATAACAGGGCTTTGAAATTTTATTATCTTTTACTTATCACATAAATTGCCTTCTCAGTATTTAAGTTACTGTGTAAATAGAACAGGCATTTTCCCGCAATTTTAGAGCGGAAAATGAACCCAGATCGTCAATGATTTATTTAATATGTAACAAGAAACGAAGACTCACCCGACTGTGAAGAAAAAGGCCCGGATAAAATTCTGCTGGCGAGTAGAATTTATTTTGAAATTAATTAAGTAGGTACTCTAAATTTATTACTTATAACAGCACTTTTTTTAATTTTAAGCAAGTGTTTGTCGGTTAAGGAAGCCATCAGCTTAATTTAATTAATAACAAGACGGGGAAAAATGAAGCTTCGATTACAGTAACATTTATAAATAAGAAAAAATATTAACAAAATTTTTAACAATTATTCGTACTATTTTATATTCGTATTTTAAGCTCGTTTCATACTGCAATATTATTAAATAAAATAAAAAAAATTCATTGATAAAAACTAATATTTTTTTGTCCATATCCGCTCTCTAGTCGAAGCATATGGCCACCACATGATTCTTTCAAGATTCTCTGTCCTCTGCCAGTCTTCTTGTTTCCTCCCATGTCATTCCAGCGTCCCGTAACTCCGCCGAGTACATCCTATAAATGGTCATCAGTGGCCTTGCACGACGCCGGAAACCATCCGGTTGGTAGAAGAGACAAGCGGAATTCAGATTTTCTTGTGGCATCCTCAGTACATGTCCTAGCCAGGTCCATCGTTGCTTTTTTATTTTGGACGTAAACTAATATTATGATCCAATATAAAAGGATATTTTTTAAAAACTCAATTGGCACCCTGTTATAATTCTGATATTCAAGTTAGCTGATAAAATAAATAGTGGGTTTTGGTTGAGATGCGATTTTTTATTTTAAAAAAAAACTGAATATCACTGTTTAAGTACGCCAATGGCTGCCTGTTCATTTTTTGCAAGTTAATTTTATTAGAATAATATTATAAAGAGTGCTTAACTCAAATGAGATGTTTTAAAAATCATACTAAGCTAAATTCTATCAATTACACAAATGTTTCTAAATAAGCCATTTAATAGGCAGCAAACGTCAAACAGACGGAAAAAGAAAACATGCACTTCGATAAACACAATTAAAACACAAACAGTTTCTTTCTTTGAGTGGCATTGCAACGCTTACTGGGAACCGGCTAGTATATTATATTTACGAAAATATTTTTCTACGTTCATGTACCTACATCATTCTTTGCCTCGTAAAATCTTTTTTTTTCACTTATCTGACTACATGTCCACACTCTGATTCTCAATGGGACTTAAATTCACTTTAAGTTTAAAATATTTATCATTTGTGTGAATTGTTTTCAACCATGGCGAATTTCAACAAAAGACATTTTAAACTTGAAAGTTACTTAATTATTTGGTCGCCAAGTTTTTTTATATTCATTTTCATGAGTATAGAAATTTCACTGCGTAAACTTCTCACAGAACACGCTAAAACTTTCATTCGGCATTTTTCGGGCTGATTAATACGGCGAACGTTTGCGTATAAAATTCAACTTTCCAATCGAGTTAGATGAAATATTCTATTCAGCCCAATCTATCTTATAAAATAAGTTCTTTTTTTATTGAAATTTTCTCTCTTTAAAAAAGTAATTTGTTTTTTAGATGGTAAGATTAATGACTAGAAAGTCTCCAATAATAAAATACGTGTAAGTTACGTCGAATTACGTCATTAATATTGCCATTCAGCTAGAGAATTGGACCCCTGGTAAAGTTAGCAATTTTTGGCAGGTATACGTCTCATTGTTATTTTCTTTGTTGGAGAATATAATCAGATCACGATTCTCAGTTATAGGAAACCAAAAAAAAAAGAAAAACCACTTTACTATAAAAGCGTTATACAGCAAAATCACTTTATTTCACGATTCGCAAAATTATTGAAAATATTGTAATGGAAAAAAAATATTCTTTCAAATATGTTTAATTCAATATTTTCTGCACATACTAATAACGTTTTTGTCTTTCAAAAATTAAAAAAATGGCTTATTTCTGAAATTAAATTTATTTTAAAATATCGTTAAATATATTGAATAATATTTTGAAAAAATCTCCGGTATTTAGACTTATATAAGATTTATCATTTTTGTCACACTTTTTTGTTGATTTTTTCCAATAGGGTTTTAGTTTTCTTTTTGATTTTCATCTTTCAATTTTTTAAATAATATAACATCTTTTGAGTGATTTAAATATTTTATAGTGTAGGTGCCATCAGCTGTTAGTTTATTTAAGATTGAATGAACAATTAAGGAAGCAAATAGAATAAGTCTTCACAGTTTTAGCTTATGGATAAATTGACGGCAATAAAATAGAATGGTACTCGTTATTTATACAGTTTATTTTATATGTCAAAAACCAAGCTGGCCAATATTGGTTTAGTCTACATAATAGAGCATCTTAACCAACGAAACTTGCAAACTTATTGCCCGTACCATTGGTTTTTATCTAATTGATGAATATCCTATCCAGCAAACTGTCTTAACCTGATTCTTTATAACTTAAAATATGTAAAATATGAGAAGACTTTAAAAAAAAATTCCAGCCAGGATGTAATCGCAGTTTGAAAATTTTTTTTTCCCACAACATAGAAAGAAAAGGGTTTAATTATTTTATCAAGAAATATTAGAAATAAATAGAGTTCAGCTTAAAAGTTTGCCAATTTTAAATGAACAACTCAATCTTCCAAACTAACCATTTTTATAACGCTTTAAATGAATATAATCAATTATAAACTTAAACACTTGAAATCAATCAAATTGTTTAGTAATAGGTTGGATAATACCCACGAATTTATTCACCCACATTTACATGTCATTATCTGGTTATTAGTATTTTCGATATTACATTAAAAAATACTATACTATTACATTACATTACCAAAATACTAATAATATTACGTTAAATATATATAAATAAATAATAATATAAATTCAAATAGGAAGAAAAGTTAAAAGCTTGATGTTAGAAAAGAGTGTGAAATGTTTTCATCGACTTTTTGTATTATAATGTAACCACGCATTTATGTTTTTTTTTACCTTATATTATTTGAAATGCTTTTGTAATAAACTTCAAATTTATTTCATGTTTCATATAGATAGTTTAAAACTTAGTTAAGTATATGAAAGTATTTAAATTAGCTGTATAAATATTATGTTAATTCAGTGCAAACAATAATGTATAAAACAGTTTAGATCATTTCTCAGGAGCAGCCTAAGCCAAGTATGTACATGCTTGCGCATAATGATAAGGTATTATAAGCAATAACATTTTACCATTGTTCAGGAAAGATTGTATTATCGCGACGTCAAGGTGTAGTGTAGGTAATATAATACAACATTGTATATTTAATTAAGTAAAAAGTGACTGTATGAATCAATAACTGCTTTGTTTAATATTCTGGGAAGTAGTGCTCTATTTTTTCTTCCAAACATATAAATCCCTTCTTTTTTTCTCTCTCAAATTTTATAAGAGAAACTTTCTACGACACATTTACTAGTGATAGGAAGTAAACTACGCCTTAAATTATCTGTTATACGTAGGGTTTACAATCCCGGAACCTTTTTGTGATCCCGTGATTTCGGGATTGACAATTTTTCAATTCGGGATTGAAACATTCAACATAAAATCGTGTATAAATTGACATTTGGGAATAAGAAGGAACAATTTCATGTCGATTATCAAAAATCCAAGAATTTTTAGATTTCCCAAAATCACCATCGTGAGAGTATTTTTTGTAAGCTTTTCCAGTATTTTCAAATTGGAAAATCCAGGAATTTACGGAATTTACAAAAAATACCTACATATGGAACCTTTGTTTTAGACCTCGTTAACTTTCTGTAATTTTTAGAGTGTTCACTGTCAATACTTGGTGGAAAGGCATTATATTAATAAAAACACAATATTCCTTTGTACTTTATTCCACTTTATTTATTAGTGAAATCGGTTCTGACATATTAAATAAAGTGGAATAAAGTACAAAAGAATATTGTGTTTTTATTAATTTCGGTAATTTTCTAATTTTCAATTTTTCAAATCCCGGGATAAATACCGTCACAATCCTGAGATTTCGTAATTCGTGATCCCGGAATTGAAGACCCTAGTTCAATCGTCGACTTTTATGAAAATTTTACTGTCAAAAAAACGTAATATATTACATATATAACTGAAACAAAAGAATAAATTATTCCTTTGTATAATGTTCTTGGAAGTGGTTTCTTCATAATTTTTTCATTGTTTTAAACGTTTCGTAAATTGAATAAGAGTAACTTTCCAATAACAGACTCATTCACTAGTAAAACTAAGTAAACAACGTCCTAAATTTTCTGTTTCGATTCTTACAATAGTTGGGTTGTGCTCAAATTGTCGCTGTTTATCTTATCATGAATACTTTTCTTTTAGAAACACTCTACACTTCAAAAGAATCGCTTAAGTAATTGAATTCCGATGTCTAAAATAAACAGGATTTTTTTGTGTGAATCTGTCACTAAAGATCTTTTTGTCTACAACAAAGACGAAGGCCTAGATATCGAAACATTATTTCTCCCTAGTATTCTTTCTTATAATATCATGATTTGGAAACATGAGAAGGTTCTGAATGCCGAAATAATTATAATATCAAAATTTAGTAAGTTTGCTTTATCTGAGGCCTGTCATTTTTCTACGAGAAAAATATTTTATTTAATTAAAAATAGTGCTCTTATTTAAACATTTCTTTCGCGGATTTAATTTTGTCAATACGTCGCACAAGTTATGAGGAATAGGCTGCGTGGTCGAGTGGTAAACGCCGTTGGCGCAAATGAGTTCAAATCCCGATAAGAATTTTTTTACAGATTGATTTTCCAATCGGCTTATGGATTTTTATTCGAAGTCATGGATATATGTATGAGGATCTCAATTTCAAAACCTACCAAGGGCCATTGTTGATTTTTTTCAAAATTTGATGCCAACTTGTTCCCTATTTCAATATCTACACAATCAATAAATTTTTGTTTTCAAAACCACTCTAAATACAGAGAAAACGCATTTTAAAAATCGTGTTTAGTCTCAAATCCTACTCAAATCCAAAAAGTCTACAGCAGTTTTTTGCACTTGGACAACAATTTAGGTTTTTTTTTTTAATTTTCTTTTCCACCCATACCATCTTAAAAAATGGGCTTAGTGAAAGTGATGAGCTAACATCTAGTCCTGTCCTTGTCATATTCATATATCTTCTATCCTTACTTTCTTTGGCAAAAGAGAGGTTGTGTAACTGAATACCTGAGTAACTGCAAATGTAATTAAAAACAGTTTTGTTAACTATTATTCGTTTCTTAATTAAAATATTCATCCCAATGATAATATTCTTACAATGAGTAGTTTTTCTTGTTGTCGAGGCCCGTTAAATATTATTTTCACTGGCTGTTTTAGTTTTTATAATCTGAAAATTACATTTATCTATAATATATCCTTGAAATATGGTGAGCCAGACGTTGTTAGATTTGCTAAAACTCAACGCCTACGCTTGGTCATAAATCACGTATGAATGAGTGAAAGCCTCTAAAATGCCTCACATTTTTTACTCCTGAGGGAAGACGAAACGTCAGACGACCGTGACTTTTCTGGGTGAACAGGGTTTCATCAGACTTGGGCTGATAGAGTGTTTGGAGTATACGATTGACTCAGGATAACGGAGAAACTTTGGAGTAAATAAATCACTTTTACGGTGTTCGTTACCAATTCGTTGCTAATTAGTTCAAAAAGTGTTTTATTTTTAATGTAAAAAATAAATTTAATTTATTCAACCAATTTCAAGTAGAAATTATAATATATCGCTTAAAATGTTTGTTATTTGTAATGAATGTACGATAAGACTTTATTTGCACATTCAGATCGCAAAGCCAAAATCTCGTTTATTACCATTCACAACAATGTTGTGAATAGTAATTAACTAACACAGGAGTCTATCTACATAAACAATGTTTTAAGTTTACTAAAGTATACCAGGTGAATTACTTTTGTGCTATATATGTATTTGCGGTATATTTGTAGATATACCCAATTGTATCTTGTAAAAGGTTGTATGTACGAAATATAGTTTTGTTTATTTAAAACACCCATTTTATAGTTATGTTCATGCCTTTGGTGCTGTTGAAGAGAAGAAAAATATTGAGACTTTTAGCGATGTACATATAATTATCACTTTACAAACCATTTCCGATCTTTACTCTATTTATATGGACTCATAATAAAGAACTAAGTCAGTAGATGTTGAACATAATTGGTCATAGTGTTTTTTTTGATATTTGTGTACAATAATTGTGAAGGAATGGGATCAATATTTTAGTTAATAATTATTTTTATTCTCACCTTGTTTAGTTTCATGCAGGCTTAAAGATCATATTTATGTATGCTTCTTATATTTAAATATCGATAAAGCTCACTTTAAAAGTGTTACAAAAGGACAAAACAGTACGAGACAAAACGTCACAAAAAATCTTCTTTGACCATATTCGCTCCTTATGTGAAGCATGTGGCCGCCACGTGGTACCTCCATGTTTCACTGTCTCCCGCCAATTGCTTTGCTTCTTCCTATGACATGCCAGCATCCCTCAGATACGCCAAGTACATAATATGAATAGAACCCGATGGTCAGGGACGCCGGAATCCTACCGGTCGAAAGAAGAGGTAGGCAGGATTAAGGCTTTTTGGATGCATCCGCAGCACGTGACCCAGCCAATACCAATGACTGCTGCGGGCTGCTGTTTTGTACGTTGTCTAGTCTTCGAATTGTCTTTATTTACTTATTTCACATTTCAATTGCCCTACCCTACTGTAAATTTAAATTTTTGCCGTTATCAAGATATGCCCAGACACAATCAAAACATCAGCACGTGACCCATCCAGCTTCTTCGTCTCTTCGTAACCACTGGCGTGACGGGACGTTGTCTTGTACGATCCCTAATCTCCGAATTCTTCATAAAATCAAACCAACTCAACCCCACTTTCCAACGCAAGTATCTGTTCCCGATGCTCATTATACGGTTTTCCGAGTCTTCGTCAGGTGCCATAATTCGTTATCGTAAAGCGATGCTGGTTAGAATGCAAATGTTGAAAAAATGGCAGCTGTGCGTCCCAGACATTAATTATTTAAACCACTAAATATAGCAACTCGTACATAACGCACTATATATTTACATACTGTTATGTCCTATTATTTTTTTTCTTACACCACTTCGTTCTCTGACATTTTACACCTTCAAATGTTTAAATTGATCATAATCTTACGTAAGCTTTATCACTCCACGTTCCCTCGTAATATTGTTATCATCAATTAACAGACAGTCTATTGTTTGGTCCTTATCGTTTCCACTCAAAGGTTTTATCGCCAACAACTTGCACCGATGGTCCTACATAAGGTTTAAAGGCCTTATTAACGAGCTTATGGTCTGGCGAATATTGCACCCTTGAGCTTTTTTACAATATATATATTTTATCAGAAAGCCATTATTTTAAGCTTTTGCGGCTATTTCCAATGTGATCTTTGAACTCCCAGTCGGTCGGCGTCTGGGGACTTAATCGAAAAAGAAAACAATACTTCCATAAGCTCAGATTTTTTCAGTGTTTTTTATTTACATATATCGCCTTAAAATCGTACAATATTTGGTTTTACAAATGAGGTATTGTCATTTTTGTATATTTTTAGTATCGTTCGAGTGTTTCTTTTTGTTAATATATATTTCTCTTAACTCCATGCCTGCTATCTATGAAGAACATATGGCCTACAAAAAAGGTTTATCAACAGAAGTTTTCCTACAAGAACTGCTTGTTGCTCAGTTGCACAACCTTTCTTTTTTCAAGGAGACTAGAAATAAAAAGTCGCTTACTGTGGTCTAGTTTATTAGAGCTTGTTCTATCAATCAGGCAGTACGTGGGAGTTTGTCATTTCAATTCTTCTTGAATTGATCTCAAGTGATTTACGAAATTTCTCATCGACTTTATTTTGTATCATATACCGCTATACTTCAGAATGTTTGGACCATTGGCATTAGCAGTAATGCCAAACAGTTAAAAAGTTTAAGTTTTTTAAGAAATAAACAATATCTTACCTTCCTAAACATATGATGTTTTTTTTTGTAATCCATGTCCGCTTCTAATGTAGAACATATAGCTTTTTAATAGAGATACCTAAACATAAGTTTTTCTACGAAAATTTCTGGATTCTCAGTTGCTTAACCTCTTCTTTTTTAAGAGAATATAAATAAAAAGGATAAAGCTATTGTAGGACTAGTGGTTAGCTTATCTCTCTCGTTACGCCTCGTTATTTTATTATTGAAAGGGTAGAATGAGTTTTTAGACGTAACAAACACGCCTTTTAACAGATATCGATTAGACAGATTGAAAAAAATGCTGTTCTTACTGGGACTTGATCCCGTAAGGTCCATCACGAAAACCAACAACATTGACCTTTGCACCACGGACTAGATGTTAAAAATAATATTAGTTATTCCGTAAAGTCTCGTTAATATAATTTCCTTTATTCATTTTATATTCAACTTAACTAACTTGATCAAAAACTCTACATGCCGTATTACTGTTTATTTATTTATGCTAGGAACAGTATCGTCATACAAATAGCCAACCACATTTCTCAAACAAATGAACATTAACAATTCAATAGTATATTACTTTGTACTACAAGATAGCGATATACATTATTAATGAGTCTGTTATTTATCAAACAAAAAGCTCATGAATTATAATAGATATATGTTACTGGCGAGTTTATAATAGTATCATTAATTTTACACCTAGCAAAAAGAATAATTACATTCATCCTTTGTGTTCTTTGGCTATATCTGCTACGAGGAGCGTATGGCAACTACAAGACACTTGTAGAAAAGCATGTCACTTATCACTTATGTTTTTAATTTCTCCCATGACATACCAGTATCTTTAAATTTTACATAACACACTGTTTTGCTAGTATTTAATAGTTACTAATGACACATTAATCTCATAAAGCGGAAAGCAGAGTCTAGGCTCTCCGAAAGCATCTACAAAACGTGTCTTTAAAAATAATTACTTAAAAGCTTTGAAAATTAGTTAAATCAACATATTTAATAACAATGTCGTGATTTTATGCTGATAATGCTCGTCATGACAAAAAAGATCTTGACCGTATAAAACAAAAGTAGAGTTAGTACAAATGATAGTTTTTTTTTATGCTTTTCCACTAACTATATACAATACTTATCTTAAAATTCAATAAAAGACCATATGGCTTATATTTTATTTGAAATATCAAAAATTCACTTCCTCTCCTTGAATGAGTTTTGAGAAAATAATAAAATTGGTGAAAATCTAATTAAGTACTACTTTTATTCTTAAGGTTGTTCACTTGATCAAGGAGATCAGAACTGGTTTCGTTCATCACAAGCATTTTTAACTAATGTTAAACAATACATATAACCAACATTAATTAATAAGAGTGCAAAAAACAATCTATTCAATGAGCTGTTCATAAATAACGTTGACACAAATTGTTGACCAATTAGTTACTCTTCGCCCTAATTGTAAGATATAATCATTTGACGTCGGGAAAAGTCTCCTCTTGGAGAATATGGATTCGTTTTGATCTGTATTGGTCCAATCTTTTGTTCAGATCGTACGATAAGACGGCATATTAATTGGTATTTGGCGGAGAATGACAGGGGTGGAAGTAAAGGATGAAGTTAATACCTTCTTCCAGACAGTCATTGATATATCGCCCATTCAGATTCTTAATATCACTCATTTATTATAAAAAGCCGCAATTAATTTCGCAAATAGTTTATTTTGTAAATTCGACGATAATTTGAATTCGCTCCAAGCAATATTATATTATGTTTTTGTTGAGAAATTTTTCGTGGATTTTGAATGTTTTATAGGTGTTCACTGTCGATATTTGGTGTTAAGTCATTATATTTATCAAGAAAACACTCTTCAAACTAATTTTAAATTCACTTATTGCTATCAGAACTGGTTTGGGTTATCACTATTAACACCATCAGTTAGAAATACACGTGTTGAACAAAACCGGTCATACTTCTGAGTACTGATGAATAGATCTGAGACTTGAAAAGAGAGTTTAATATTTTAATAAATATTAGTATTTACAAGTATTCACAAAATTTCAAAGATATATATATATATAATGTGGAGCATATGGCTTTCATTAGGAGGCATCTCAACAGATAATTTTACGAGAACTGTTTTTTACTCAGTCGCTCAATTTTTCTTTTTCTAAGAAAGTGGTAGGAAAAGAAGGATAAAGCTAGGACAGGACTAGTGGTTAATTAATCGCTCTAGCTACGCCCGGCTGTTAAAGGATCGGCCCGTGAGGTCTGTCACGGAAGCCCACAACGCTAACCACTGGGCCATCGGATTCATTTATTTTTAATTCCTTTTTTTTCTTAGCTCTCTGTATTTTCTGTAAATCGTATTCTCAACACACACAAATTTAAGGCAGTATGTGCCTAAGAAAAGAATAAAATGTTTGAAATCGTCACATTACTTTAACTAAGCTGTTTGACATTTTTTAATTGACATTTGAGATCGACTCGAGGATGAATAACATAGCATGCACCCTTGTCCGATATCAAAAAATATAATACGGTGGAATCCCCCAATTACGATACCTCGAATTACGCGCCGAGTAGAGATATTCGCCGCGAACCCCGCAATTGCGCGGTCGCATTCCATTATCGTTGCTGCTGTACACACAGCCGGTCGGCTATCTATGTATGTGGTGCATACATTCAAGCGTTGGTAAGCGCTTTTCATTTTACCCACTAGTAACTAAATATTTCGTCCATATATTTTTTCATTTATTTGTCAGTTTTGCATTTTTGTGAAAAAAAAACGTAATCCTTAATATCTGTATGAGATTCACTCCCCCAATTACGCGACTCTAATTACGCGGTCCCAACTTTCGCGTAAATGGGGGTTTTATGGTATGAAAAAATTAAATTGACTCTCACTTTACCAAGGCTTAAACCTGGACCAACCTGATTGCTTATGCAAAAACTCCTACCAATAAACGACAGATACTGACGATATAATGTAGAGGTATATGATCAATTTTAGAAATTTTGTTCTCTATTACGAATTTATATGGAACGATTATTCCGTATAAAAAATCTAAATATGTCGTACTTCTTCAACATTTTAATGAGAAGAATTGAATTGAGAGAAACGGTATAATAAAATCTTTTTATTAAAAGCAAAACAAACTGTGATTTATTACATCAAATTTTAAATATTTAATAAAATGTAATTACTTAAAATGTCGACAGCTATAGATGTACCAGCGTAACTTGACTGTCCGCGAGGGCGCCACCATCGCATCATTAAGGTTGCCATAATCAACAGTCTAGGGAATCCAATCCAGAGCCAAAATGTCGATCCCGAGATTTCGGGATTACAATTTTATGATCCCGGGATCCTGGGACTAGTCCCGAAATTGGGTTTTTTTTTATAGTGCTACACATTTCATTTTTATAAATGAAATTTATAATATTGGTCAAAAATTAATAAGACAACTTATTCTATATTATATTCTTTATTATAGTATCTTGGGAATGCGACCGTAGAAATAATGAAATATATTTTATGACACTGGTATTAATAATATAGGAGCTAAAATGAGTGACGTTTTGTTGAGTCTAATTTTAAAGAGTTACTCTATTATTGTTTTACCACCTCAGCCAGAAATAGTCATATATCTACATACATATTTAGAACAATAGAAACACCACTCAAGTTATCTACACACTGGATTTGGCAGATAATAATAAACATAACAACGCATAAAACGTAAAGCAAAGCCGAAATGGCATTAAAATAAATAAAAAATCAATCAACATTGCAATATGAGAAAGAAACAAGAAACATTTCATACTGATAACAAAACTTCTTATCGCCAAAAGTGTCCACTTACAGTAATCTATAATATGCTTTAGAATTAAATATCTTTCGGATTCATTAAAACGTAATTTATTACCATAAGTGACTTCTAGTATTTCATTTTATAACTTTCGTCTGCAGAGTTTATTTTCGAATATGTTATCTTAATTGTGCTTTGTGAAACATTGAACAATGGAACAGTGTTTGTTATATTTAAGGATTCGACAATCAATTGGGTGCGTTTTATTTTACAAAGCCAAGACGATTCTATTATATAGCAAAACCAATCCCGAAAGTTTCGGGATCATGTCTTCTAATCCCGGGATTGAAATGTATCAAAAACTGTACGAGATCCCGGGATCCCGGGATTGGATTCCCTAGTCAACACGTCCTAGGGCGACAATTTTAGTTCTGCGTTCTGCCACAGCCAAGTTAAAATGGTACATCTCTAACACTATTCAAGTAAAATATCGGAAAATCAAAAAATATGTTACCATTTAAGTTACCAACCGGATGTTAAATATTTTGACTTATTTTATTTTCGTCGTTTATTCTTTGCTTTATGACAGATTGTTTAAGTTTTACAAAATAACAACAAAGAAGCTTTATGTTTTAATTTACAATTTTAAGCATAGCAATGCGAAACACTTCCGCCCTTTTTGACTCATCAATATTAAAATTTTAAGGATAATTACTTCCCTTGTAAAAATAGGGTGATCAAATTTCGAGGGGAAACCTGATATACATTCAACTGAAGGAGAGTCACTTGAATACTTTTCTAGTTAGAGATTGTTAATTGAGCTGATAAAAAAAAATATTCTTCAATTTCAATTATGAATATCTAAAAGGGTTCATAAAAACGATTGAACAAAAACGGGTGCCTGGTATTCTTTTGATATTATTCATTTGACGGCAATTGCACATTTTAATGAGAATTTCAAAGTTTATTGAGTATTATTTAAACATCTGTTGTATAAATAATAAGTTTTCTTCATTGATTGAATTGACATTTAATTTGTAAAACTCCATTATAATAGGGTAAAAATAGCAGCGTATTTAGTTATACAGTTTTTATATATATTTTTTAATCCATGTCCACTCCCAATGTGGAGCATATGGCCTCTCATGGAAGTATCTCAACAGAAGTTTTTTTATACGAAAACTATTAGTTACTCAGGTGCTCAACCCCACTTTTTTTTCAAAGTAAGTTTTTTTTTTTTTTTATTCCATATCCGCTCCCTATGCGGAGCATATGGTCACCACGAAGTTCCTCCATGACTCTCTATCTCCAGCCAGTCTCCTTGCTTCCTCCCAGGTCATCCCAGCGTCCCGCAACTCCGCTGAGTACATCCTGAGAATGGTCATCAGTGGCCTTCCACGACGCCGGTATCCATCCGGTTGGAAGAACAGACAGGCAGGGTTCAGGCTCTCTTGAGGCATCCTTAACACGTGTCCAAGCCAGGACCACCGCCGCTTCTTTATTTTGGACGTAATTAGAGGCTGGTTAGTCCGCTCTCTAATCTCCGTATTCCTGACAAAGTCAGACCATTTCACTCCAAGCATTCGCCGCAGGCATCTGTTTTCGAAACACAGTATACGGTTACTCTGCGCTTTCGTAAGGTGCCATGATTCGCAACCGTAAAGCAGCACTGTCAAGATACATGCGTTGAGCAGGAGGCACTTGGTTCTGACCGAGTACAGCCGTGAATCCCAGACTTTCCGCATTGAGTTAAAGGTTGCTCCAGCTATCCCTAATCGGATCGCGAGCTCTTTACACGGATTGCCATCCCCCGTGATGTGTACCCCCAAGTACCTGAAACCGTCGACTCTTTCGATGTTTTGACCGGCGCTCGTCAAAGGGTAGTGTGGGTCCGGACAGGCACTGTTGCAGAGTACATTGGTTTTACTCGCATTGATTTTAAGACCGATGCGATACGAGTTGCTCTGCAGTTTATCCATTGTATCTTGAATACCCTCGACAGATTTGTCAAATATAACAGCGTCGTCTGCATACTCGAGGTCGCATAGCTTTAGATTGGGGGCAACGGTCACACCTCGGTCAGGTGGAATTGACTTCCTCAGAATGAAGTCGAAGATTATAATGAACAGGAACGGAGCTAAGACGCAGCCCTGTCTGACCCCGGTTGAGACCCCAAACCATTCAGTGGTTATATCACCGATTCTTATGCAGCATTCGCTCCCCTCGTGCAAGCATTTGATGATGGCAACAATCTTGGTTGGGATTCCGTACAATTTTAATATGTTCCATATAGAGGACCGGTGCGGACTATCAAAGGCCTTCTCGTAGTCTACAAAGCAACATGCCAGCGAGCTGTTGTATTCGTTGCTTTGCTGAAGAAGGCACCTAAGATTGTGTATTTGGTCCGCGCAGGATCGGCCAGGTAAGAACCCGGCCTGATTTTCCCTGAGGATATTCATAATTGGAATCCTTATTCTCGCCAATACTATATGTGCCAGAACCTTGCCAGGCACGCTGAGCAGCGTTATGCCACGGTAATTGTCACAGCACAGTGGGTCACCTTTTTTGTGGATTGTGACTACCTCGCCATTAACCAAGTCCCTCGGACAGCGCTCTTGCGCCCACACCATACTAAGAAGCTGGTGCAGGGGGTGCAGAAGCGCCTCCAGGCCGTACTTTAGGAGCTCTGGATGTATACCATCCATGCCTGGCGCCTTCCCGTTTTTTAAGCGCCGCACAGCCGAGGAAATCTCAGCATGTGTCGGCGCATAGTCAGGAATGTTTAACGCTCGAGGAATTTCCGTAATTGTGGCTTCATTGGGTATATCAAATGGGTCCGAGGGAGGGGGGCGGTTAAGCACCCCGCAGAAATGATCTCTCCAGATCTAAGAAGTAAGTAGCAGGGAAAAAAGATAAGGCTAACAGGACTAGTGGTTAACTAACCGCTATTGCTAAACCCAGTTATTAAAGGATCAGGAGGATGGGAGAAGAGGAAATGATGTGAATTAACATCACAAACACCCAGTCTTCTATCACAACTTTGAATTGAATAATTCTCAAATTCACTGGGATCTTACCGGGAATCGAACCTAGACATGCGTGATTGGTAGAGCAAGCTCTAACCAACTGGGCCACAGCAAGTCCGGCTAGTTCAGTTGGTAGAACATGAGACTCTTTTAAATTATTAGTTGATAGTTATTTCGGCTTTCACCATACTAGAGCTAAATACGTTGCTTTTTTACCCTATCATTAAGTTTACTTTATTTATAACTTTTTCCACAGTATGAATGCTGTGTATGCTATTGAAATATATTCCAAAATTTATACCTAAAAATAACCTTATCACTAGAAATATATATATAACTTTACCAATTTCTTCTAAATTAATAACACAAGATACTAATTATAGTAATTGTTGATCTTATTGTTAAATTGATACCTCCATAATCTGTCAAAATGCTTTGCCACATTATTATCTGTCTATAAGAATTTCATTTCAAATTAAGAACGCGTCACGTTTTTGTTTAAAAATGACGGTGTTTGACATTTTATACAGTATAATATCTTCGAGACTGTTTTATATGGCATAGATATAAGACTTTTCGAAGTTTTTCGGAGAAAAATAATTAGCAAAGCTATTTTTATCGTGTACATCAACAAAGCGTTGTCTTTTTCATTCAATTTACACTTTTCTTTTCTTGTTAAATGAGCGTTCACAAAGGCCATTAAACGTAATACATTGTGTGAAAAATTCTTTTCGTCCGAGACTCAAAATGGCGGGATTATCAACGGGGGCTTTTTTGCTCGGAACTTTTAATGCACTTATAAATAAACCTTAAGCGTCAAAGCCTTAAATATTGCGGTGAACGCAAACAATCAAGGTAAAATTCGCAAAGGTGGAAAATATAAAACACCTTTTTTAACTCGACGATAATTATTGTCGCCTTCATTTGCATGTTGCTTTGATAATCTGCTTTGAAAACACTTGAAGGCTGTTAAACCACTTTTCTGTCTGTTTTTTTCTTTATAAAAATATCGTTTTGTCAGTCATTAAGCGAAGATACTTTAACTAACTGATTTTTAAAAAAAACTGCGCTCCCGACACTGATATTAGTTTTTCACTGATAAAGAACTTCCAAGCAGGGATTAAAATACCTGAATAATATATCAATACCGGTTATTCAATACGTTCATAGCAGTGGTATTGGATCAATGCACCCCTTGTGTATGCAAGGGCGGTTATATTTCATGAAATATAACCACCCCTGCAAATACAAGGGATGCATTAATCCAATGCCACATTGACCGGCCTCTACTGGTTCATAGGTTTGATTAAAAAAATATTTCATTGTATCGATGGCTTATTGTTGTTTTTTTTTTTTGTTCATCAGGGTTGATATGGGAGCCGCTCACAGAAACGGATCGTTCTTTCAATGCTGCTCTGGATTCTGCATAGACCTTCTGGAGAAATTTGCTGAAGAGCTGGGCTTCACGTACGAGCTAGTGCGCGTGGAAGACGGACGATGGGGCACACTTGAGAATGGAAAGTGGAATGGTCTCATTGCTGAGCTTGTTAACAGAAAGACTGATATGGTAAGTGACATTTTGAAAAACATAATAAAAGAATCTATAAATTGATATGCTCTTTGAAGCATCATACAAAGACTTTGTAAGATAGTGGGAAGAGAAAGATCACATAAATATTTACATTAAAGTACAATACAAAGTATGGCAGCGCAAGCTGCATATATTCTCAATAGATTTATGTTAAAAATATGCATCTAAGGGTTACAAGTTCTGTAGAGTTTATAAGCTAAGAAAGCTACTATTCATTATCTATTCCATAAGTTTAGAACTAAAACATTGCTATTTTTATCTGACTACTTTCTATCAACTAACACAATTATTTAATGAATTATTACTGTAATTTAGTGACTGTTTTCCTCCAAACATTTAATTATCATGAACCAAATTACTCATTGTAAAACAGTTGTGATTTGTTCTGATATCTACATACGATTGTTAATTATTTTATTGGTGCTGCAAATTAATATTCATGTTTTATTATTTCATTTATAATTCACAAACAAACAAAACACTTTCGTTGTATTAATTAGAGTATTGGAAACGGATAATCTCTCTGTAATATCATTAATATTATTTACCTTTAATCCTTTTCCTTATTAAGCTACACGACAGGAAGCATTCGCGGTCTTAATTATATCCTGCAAAGCAGTCGTTTTAACCTAGCTCATTCAACCACATTTGGCATGGGATCCAACAATATCATTCATAGTCAACTCGGTTATTACGATCACGGAAATAGCAAGATTTTGGATGTTATAAGGCAACAGTCGTTGACATTTTAGTTGGTGGTTTTCTCTATACATTTATTCACTTTTATAACGAAGTACTTCAACGGCATTCCGAGAAAAAATATCTTGTTTGAATTGCGACTTTTTGTGTGATATGACCGCTCCAGATAAATCATGTCTTCATGTGATGGGTACATTTATAACCATTTTTAAATACTTATTATCTGATATAACGAGAAAATTCAGTTGGTTTCATCTTCTTCGTAATAACCAAGTTCAAATGTACTTAATTTTGTTTTTCTTAACTCTTAAAAGCATGACTTTCTACTTTTAAATAAAAAAAAATATTTCCATATACAATGGGTGGGTGTGATTGCAGGAAAAATAATTTTCTATAGTTTTTTTTTGTATATTTTTAACCAAAAAAACTTAGTATTCTTAAAAAGGCATAAAACATGACATTCATACAGTTTATAAAAAGGCAACACTTAGAATACATAATCAACTGTAGAATACACAATTTAACTACTCAATGTTATTATGAAGTACCATGCTTTTTTTATTGTGAAAATTGAAATAAAAAACGGTCGAAAATCAATGGTCGCCAAAAGTCTAGCTTGTTCTGTTGAAGAGTAAATATGTATTTTACCATTGGGTATAAAAATAAACGGTAAAATCGATTTCTGTTTTTCTAAAAAGTTAAAACAGTAGTTTGTACTTTTTGTATTCATTTATGCATTTAATGGTTTTTTTCCACCTTTATAAATAAATATGTAAAAATTTCATTTTTGACAAAAGTATTTTTACGAAATGTGTACGTTATTGAGAAAGAAAGAATCAGTTGCAACGTTTTATTAGTCATTTTTCTTTATTTATTTTTGTTAACGGTAGATCTTATTTAAAGAAATGTGTTCGTTTCTTTGATAGCCGTATTAATTTTATCATCCAGAGGTTGAAAACATTTGAACATATGTTTATTTTATAGGTTAAAATTCAATTAAAATTTATTAAAAAAAATAATCTCCGAAATAGTCCCGTAGCCGTGTTTTCACGTGATGTGCTAGCCTTTCAAATATAACCTTAATTTTCTTTTTTAGCAACATGGTTTTAGATAAGAATCATCAAAGTCATAAAAGCAGACAATCAAACCATTCTTAAAAAGTAATTTAATTATTATTTTTATCAAAAATAGTTTGATTTTATCAATCAAAATTGATGTTTCCCATAACGAATTTAATATGTCAATTAATCCTGTTGAAGACCATGTGGTAGTACAGTCACAAACGTATCTCAATAGAAGATTTTTTCGGAGAGAGTAGGGATAGAAAGTTTAAGACAAGGACAGGACTAGTAGTTGGCTAATCACTCTAGCTAAACTTCTTTATTTTAGAATTGAAATGGAGTGGGATTTTTTTAGAAATCACAAACATCCATGCATTAGAACAGAAAATCTACTGGGATTCGAACACGTGAGGTCCGGCATGAAAGCCAAAGACGTTGAACAATGTGCCATGGACCTGAAAATACGATACGATATTATGAATTTTAAAGTAACAGTCGTTAGAGAGAGTATAGCAGAAATCAACCCTCTTTTTTATAAGGTGGATGTGTTACAATTTATGGTGTCATATTTATATATTTTTACTTATATTCTACTTTTACATAAAGCTTTACGTCTTAGTATATTTTTTTTTATTTTTTTATTGAAAACATTTTTTTACAAAGAACATTACTTACTCTTTTAGTCTACGTTATAAATCGTTTTGTGATATATGACTACTCCAATTCTCAATTTGAACCGGTCATATTCAGAGATTCCAATTATCTGTCTTTAGTGAAAATATTTGTTTGTTTGTCATTCCGTGGGCCAGACTTCATTACCACTTCTTTGCACTCTACCCACATAAGCTTTTCAACCTTGCCGAAAGCTTTTGCGCAATGTTTGTCTAGGTTGTTCTTTGGGTGGGAGTTACGAGTTTTCAAAGCCTCAGTTTTGTTTTAATAGTGAAGATAACGTGAGAAAAACAAAGCTAAACATAAATTTATAATACCCAAAGCGTATGAAAATCAGGACATTTATTGCTTTTTTTATATTCATTTGTGCTTGAAAACAACAAACTATAGATGAAGTACAGAGATATCGTTGTGATCATAATCCATGTAAAATATAAACAGAAAACAGCTGACTTTTACAATCACAATTTCTTGTTAATCATATTTTGGTGGTCCTGTTTCTGGTGATACCATATGACTAAGTTTTATTTCTTGATTTTAAATATAAACAAATGAATTGAAGTATCATTGTTAAATATTTACGTAAAAACAGGAGCTTTGCAATAAATAAATAAGTACTTCCGATTTACGTTTTCTACGTCACTGAAGAGTACAAAATTAAGAGATGTACACACAGTGATAGATGGGAAAAGAAAATTAAGTCATCATTTTCTCCCACTAAATTTAACTGAATTTTCTTATGTTATCATTGATGTTTTAACAGTAAATTGGTTGAAAAATTTATTAATTATCAAAAAAATGACCAGAACCGGTTTAACTCATCAAAAGCATTTTTAACTGATTAATTAAAAGATTTAAAAATTTAATGAAATGTTTAGTGGATTTTAAAAATTATCACAAATATTTTTTGTCTCTCGATTAATTATAGTTTTCACTGTACTAGTTGTAAGCACACTGGCTGCGTGTTCGAGTGGTAAAGTCATTGGCTGAACATAGAGGTCACGGGTTCGAATCCTAGTACGAACAGTTTTTATAGAATAATTTATAAATTTCTTTCCAAAGACATGAACGTATGTTGAATTTGTACCCACCCATTATATTGTAAAACAGATGTAGCAAGAGATACTAGCTAATCATTATTTATTTCCTAAACTTATCCTTCTATCCCTAATCACTTCAAAAGAGATAGATTGAACAACTGAGTAACAAACAATTCTCGTAGTTGAAAAAATCTGTTGAGATACATCAATAAGGATGCCATATTGTTTAGGAATAAATCTAAACATTTGATAATTGACTGTCACTCAATATTAAAAATATCCAGTTTCGTAACATGATATAAGTTTTTGGTGTAGTTTTTTTGTCTAGCAGCCCCACTAACGTTTCAATAATATTTTTTTTGTTTATTTCACACATAAATCTTGTGGAAAAAATATGGTACCTATGCTTTACAACAAGCCACTCTTTAACTACCTGAAAATTAATTGAATGACGTTAACAACAATGCAACTATGTAGCAAATTTAATAACAAATCAGAAAAACTGATAATTTACGTGATATGAATAAAACTTTAACATGAAAAAGTCAAAACAACATGCCAAACGAAACTTCTTAAAACAATCCATAGAGAAAGTGATATCGAATTTACGTGAAAATATGTCGTGATTCGTATAAATTGTCGGTTTTCTTAATTTCAACGTAAATTGTTGTACCCATAAATAGCTTCCAAGCAAATTGCATTGTTTTTTGATAGATTAAGTGATTTTTCGGAGAGAAAAAGAAAAGCGTGTTGTAAAAAATATTTAACCACATATTTTTCAATCTATAATTGAACAATCTTCCCATGTTATTTTGTTCTCCATATTTTCCTATACTGTTTTTTTCTGGTCACTATATCGACTGTGGAAAGGAAAAAAGACGTCAGTCACACATCGAATTTTACAGGAGGCGCGAAAAACTTGTTTTGATGATTTTGGGCCATATGCAAATTATGAAATATACACAACCTGGAAGTACACAGAGACTTCTAAACTGGTGTTTAATTGACATAATATAGGATTAATTAACACTCGCGGCTCAGAGACAAGAAAAATACCTCTCTTCCGATGGGGGTCGTTTAGGGACCCCAGTGGTTTCCTCATTATTGGCCTTATGAATTTCAAAAAAAAAAATACTCTGAGGGCTTTAAAATATCTCTCTGTATCATTACTCATACATTTTTTATAAAAATCCGTGGTTTTTTAATAATCATATTTTAAGTTGCGCGTAAAAAAGACGTCATCCCAGCACACATATGAAATCACAACTGACGAGATTTTGCAAATGCTATTTTAGGAGCGACCGCTAATCTCTCTGTTATCTGTAATGCTTATCGTGCCTTCTCATGTTGCCAGAACTTATATAAAATGAGGCATTGTGTTTTTTTTGAGAATAGTATTCGAAGATACATAAATTATTATCTTTAACTTCGTACACATTAAACCGTTTTTTGTTCTGCTTTGAGGATCTTTTTAATTTAGATGAATTTTTTCTTTTCTGTTTTATTTAATAGAGACGGAACCAGCGATCAAATATTTTTTTTTCTGATATAAGAATACCTTAATTATAAACATTGTATTACCCATATTAAAATAGATATTTTAGAAAATGTGGGTATTGGAGTAGCATTTCTTGAGCTTAGAACCAGAAAAGTTAAAGAAAAACTTTTATTTCAGTCTTTTTTCTCGGTTTTAACTTTTTACAAGGTCATCTTTTTCAAACTTAAAAGCTCAATTTATGTACTAATTCGGCATTTGCAGTTTACATCTTTTTGATAGAACGTGTATCATGTTTGATACATTGTGATTATCGAAAAAATGCTGTTTTAAAAAATCTGTGGTTTACGTCTTTTTTTATATTCACAGTCGATTTGTAAATGTGTGACAAACAGGAAATATTTCAACTACACAAAAATAACCACAACGTGTGTTGAAACTATAAAATGATAATAAAAGTAAATAATAGCTACCAGGAGTCTATAAAATAGATACGTAAAACCTTCACTTAATACTGTAAAACTCTATCTATTACTAGGATTTTATACCGTGCAGCCCACTTTACTGCTTTCCTTACGATAAATTCGTGACTTGAAAACAAGCCTCGTGGTTTTTTTCGCAAAGAAAAAGATCTCCTATTTTCGCCGAAATCACGTTATGCTCCTGTGGGCATCCGCTGGAATAAATTTATTTACGTTACAGAACCCCTATTATGCATAAAGGTACTTAAATTTTTTGATAATACGATTTTTTTCCATAAAAAAACAAAACCTTGTACGATACGGAAACCTGCATAGATGTAGTCACATTAAAGGTATTTTTTTCCATCTATATTTACCTATTAAGACTTTTTTCAAACAGTTTTTACACTACAAATTGGACATTTTACAAACCAAATTGGATATTTTACAAAAAAGCAATTGGATAATTTATTAATTAGGTCAAGGGTAACCAACCCCGTGCCCGCGGTACATATTCTGTTAAGTAGGTGCAATAACATTTCATTAAAATGTGCGTATATAAACCTAATTCAGGGGTTACCAACCATTTTGGAGCCTAGAGTGCATTCTAAAGTTAGGGCGGCGGGCATCACATTTTTTAAGGTTATTTATAACCCAGGAATTTAACGATTTGCTCAAATTTTTTAGCTCATCCAAGAATTTTTAAATTCAAAATCCCAGAAATTTAACGATTTGCCCAAATTAATAGGCAGGCACGGGGTTGGTTACCCCTGACCTAATTAATTAATTATCCAATTACTTAAAAATTGTTTTTTCGTAAAATGTCCAATTTGGAGTGTAAAAACTGAACCACGAATTGTGATCTCAGTTTCCTGGAAAATTTTAATTACGTATTAATAACAGACAAAGCCTTTCTATTCACTTATATCCTACATTGTATTATTATAGCAAATCAATGTTTTACTCAAGATCAGACGGAAGCTCGTGAATTTCAGAATTGCTAAATTAACATTTTTTTGTTGATCAATCTATTTTACGAGAAGAATGTGAAGTATTTATACTATTTTGACGCCAAAATCACTAGGAATTTCCTTCATTGGAACGACATTGTAACTTGTTTCGGAAGAATATTGACACACTCTTCTGAACAACAAAATTACTGCACATATGATGCTTTCAAACTGAAAAGAAATTTCTTGTATTAATAAAATTGGGTTGCATCGTCACAAAGACGCTGTTTTTGAAGAAAATGATTTGGTTATCCTCAATCAAAAAAATCCACATTAAAAGCAATCCCATGTTTTTGGTCAGTTATTGTGTTTTCAAAATGACAAGCTCAATTTTATTTTTCTTATTATACATAATAAATAAATTAAATATAAAATATTTACAAATAAAATTGTACGTGGTTAATAACTTACAATATTATTCTCATCAGGGATTGATTGTTTGTAATGTGATTTAAGTCTTGAACAGTTCACAGCAACTTTCCCGCTTCGTAACTGACTTTCATGAATGACTGGAAAGCGATTTTCTACTAAAAAGTTGTGTACATAATCTATTTATCATTTCCTCGTGCTAGCTCTACTCTTTTGGTGGGGAAGCAATTCATACTCACTCTTCTATAGATAATCATCAGGAATATAAAGTTTTGCACTCGCAAGAATGACATGAATTGGTCATGTATTAATTGAAATAAATTTTTGATGATTTTTTGTTGTTTTTCCTTATTTGTTGCATATTATAAGTAAACGCTTACATTCAGCATTCAACCAAAAATGACTTATGTAAATAATATATTTATTAAGTATTATGTAAATCGAGGTAATCCTACTCCCGTTGGTTCCAGCAAATCTTTTTATTTATAGTACAACAGTAAATTTTCTCTTTCCACGTTATTCGGTTTTAACTAAAAATTTATCCCTGCTCTTTTTACTTCCCTACAAAATGACATCCCCGGTAAACATCATACATATTTATTATACGCTTTTAAAAAATATTCTCTCAGAGGAAAATGAAAATCGTAATCTGTGTTTGTGATTCAAAAGAGAAAAGAACTGAATGACTGGAATTTTTAATAAAAAATATTTCGTGTTTTCTCATTTTTTTATATATTTTATATATAGAGTTTTTAAATCGAAGATTGTAAATCAACAAAGTCTTGAATATTTTAAAATCAAAAACACTGAAATAAATCAGTTTTTGTTATTATTTATTAAATTTGTTCAAAACTTAAACACATTCCGAACTTTTTAATAGTGCTAATTTTCAATACTGAACATAATCTTGTCAGATACAAAATTCGTATCTCTGTTTAAAAAAATATATAAGGAAGCCCTGCAAATTTATTTACAAGATCGAAATGATTATTTAAACAGTCATGAAAACTATCACAGTCATACATGCCTTTGGTGAAGTCATAGGGCAGCGGTATCGAACCTTCTTACGCGCGTGTGACAGAAATTCTAAATATTATTGTCAATTTTTCAAAGTGACGAGGACAAAATAAGTTGACCATGGTTATTACAACTCTATGGTTTATAAGTATCTCTAATCTAGTTCTTATCTCAAAGATAGTTGACTATTTATTTATTGAATGCTGGCAGAGAATAGTTCTTTAAAAATCATATTGATTTATTGATTGACTTGGCATTTACTTAGTAGAACTCCATTATAATAAGGTAAAAATAGCAACGTATTTTGTTCTACAGTTTTTATAGTTCTGAAGATGGCAAACGCCGAAATAGCTATCAACTAATAAACTGTAGAACTAACTAGGCTGCTATTTTTATCCTATCATATTGATTCTTGCAAAAAATTCAATTTGGAAATCGCTCACATTCCTGCAATATAAAACGATACAACGAAACAGTTGGTAAAATAAGTTAAATTCAATTCGTACAAAGAAATGAAATGTGTTCTCTTTATTTGGTTTATATAAGTTGAACCTCCATTATGAATATCTGTTTTAATAGAAAAGAATGCAATTATAAGTTAATTCTCATTATTTATTAGGATTTTTGTTTGTATTAGGTTGTGTATTTATTTCTTTGAAATATTTGCTTTCAAACTATGTATAACTGGATTTAATTGTTGACAAATTACGTGCAGTTTATGATTACAAATTTGTTAATTTTAAGTTAGCGCATTTATATCGACAATATATCAAAAATTTTAACCGCAAGTTTTGCACGCCTTTTCTTTAAAATTCTGGAGTTATATCAAATCAAAATTATATCGCATGATATTAAATGAAACATTCTTAGCAAGATACATTTTACTTAGCTGATATTATAGCTCTATGGGGACAAATATTAGAGGGATTTGTAAAATCGCATGACAATTTTATCTGCGAATTTTTCGTTACTTTGTATGTGCTTATATACATATATGCTTACACAGAATCGCGGAAATATCTTTTTTCCTTAAATTTCAATCTCTCGTATTAATATACGGATAATATATTATGCTCATAGCTCTTATGTATCCGATATAATCATGTATCAACGGCACAAAGTTAATTTCGCAATACGAATTACATCTCGAGGAATTCGATCAAATAAAATCCTTTGAACTTGTTTACATGTAGTTCGCATGCTATTTAAATGGCTTTTTTCGTAAATATATAACATAATGAAAAGCTCTTGGAAGATTATCTTAAGGTCACTTAAAATTTTCATACCGATGGTTTTTCTCTTGGAGTTTTTTTTCTCATTGACTGTATAAAATATTTTTATTTTAATAAAAGCTTTTAATTTTTTAGGTAAAAACGATTTTTTTTTTACGATTAGTTAATTAAATGAATTAATTAGAGTACTAAACGAAAATACCATTACAACTTAATTGGAAAATAACAAAAAAAATCACCAATCAATTTTATTATATTATATCATAAACAAATACGCCAAAAATTTAGATTTATGAAAATTATACACTATTTTATTGTTTTTACTGAGGTGGTTACGATAGAAGTATATAAGCTAATAAAAGAAGGAGGACGTTTTTGCTATGCTTCATTTTGGTTAGAAATAAAATATGATATCATTATTTTTTATCCATGTCCACTCCCAATGTGAAGCATATGGCCTCTTAATGGAGGTGTCTAAACAGAAGTTTTTTCTACGAGAACTGCTTGTTACTCAATCACTCAACGTCACCTTTTTTCAAAGTGAGTAGTAAAGGGAAAGAAGTGTAAGACTAGAACAGGACTAGTGGTTAACTATTGCTACTCTATTGCTACATCCAGTTATTGAAGGATCAGAAAGATGGGAGGAAAGGAAATAATGTGAATTGATATTACAAACACCCAGTCATCGATCACAACATTGAATTGAATAATTTTTGGTGATCTCATCGGGAATCGAACCCAGACCTGCGTGATTGGTAGAGCAAGCTTTAACCAACTGGGCCACAGCAGGCGACTAAGATATCATAGGCATTACATATTCTTGGAACATAAATATTAAATCGATTATAGTAAAATTATTTAATTAAGTGCACGGAGATTTGAGCCCGTTGGCATTTGTTTTCTATTGCTAAGTGCTTTAATTTAGCAATCCGATGAATCAGGTTCAAATCCCGGTAAAATAAATATCAATTTTGTTTTATTTTTTACATTTTATTGTGACATGTGACATTTACTTAAAAATAATTAGCGAAGTAAAAAATATGTAGTTCTTAATATTTGTTTTATTTTTTAGTATATGACAGTGTTACCAATTCACCCGTCACTCTAAAACAGTGGTTTCTAAAGTTGATGTTATTACGCCTCCCTTTAAAAAAAGTGTATTTGCTCCTCCCCTTCCTTTATTTCATATAATAATAAAGAGATGTTTTAAAGGGTAAGGAAATATTTTAAACTTTTTGCGACTCCTATTTTAGAAATCGCTGCTCAAAAAAAGTCTTCGTTTATCTCGGCTAAAGACGAAAATTAAATTTAACATTTTCTCGTAAAATGTATGATACATTTTTATCACTGTTTAAATCCTCACTTTTCTTAAGAAAGATTATTAAAAAAAGTGCTTCATGAGCAGTACAAAAAAAATACTCGTGCTTAATACTGTATTAAAGTCTTGAATAATCCACGCTTACCTATCCGTTCAGGGATTAATATCAGAATAAATAATATTAAAAACCACATCATATTCGACGACGGGGAGGCACAGAGCTTTTATTAAATAGTATGAGCTTTTATGTACAGAGTAGCTGACATTAAGTCGACCCATGTCAGCATACTCAAAGCTACTTGCTGATACATTAAATTCTCAGGAGTATTACAAAGGCCAGTGATTGTGAGATTTTCCCACAGCGTATCCAACTATCCAAGTATGAACCAGAAACCTTTTTGGCTAGATATTTTTGAACTTCGTATAACTTTTCTCAAATAAAATCTTGGCGTATTTCATTAGAATTATACATAAGGCAACTTTTATGTAACAATCTACTACCTAATCCAAACATGTTTCAAAGGGAATTCTCTACGATACATTCAGTGAATCAGACATCATGTTTTTGTTAAATCTATTTAAATCAAGGAATACGACATGCTGCCAATTTTTAATTCCAATATTTATTTACTTTATTCTGTATACTGGTAATTTATATTTCTTTTAAGTCTTTATATGAATTTTTCGGCATATGTTTTTAATTAAATAATATAATGATAAAATAAATTCAGTCGTTATCTTTGAAATAAAAAAAATCTTACGAAAAGTAATTTTGCTTTTTTCTCTTGTAACGCGGTGGAACGGCGTTCCGGCACATTTTTTCTTGACATTTTTAATGTATCAAATAAATGTTCGATTTTTTTATTTTCTTTTAACTCGTCGTAGCACTGTTGATACTTTTTAATCTTTTGTACAATACGTTGATCGGTGGTCACTCAGAAGAAGACGAAGCATCTGTGAAGGATCTTACAGATTGGAATCCCATTACGAAAAGTGTTTTCTTCAGTCGATTTCATTTCAAATGCATGTGTCTGTGATATCTAAAAAAATTCCTTCCACCCATTCAATCATAAAATAAATGGGACAAAACGAGAGCAATTAACTGACCCATAGTTATGTCTTAGTCCTGCCCTTCTATCTATACTCTCTTCGAAAAAAGAAAGAGGTTGATCAATTGAGTAACAGACAGTTTTCGTAAAAAAATATGTTGAAAAAACTTTGGGAAACTTGGGAACGGGCATGAATTATAAAAAAGCTTGACAAGAAGTAAGTTCCGCCAACTTTCTTTTCAAAAAAAAAGCACTGGTGCTTAGTAATCAGGTGTTCGGGTTATTATCATCAACTTTAAAAATTCAAATTTCGTACATTTTCTACATTTTGTCACTAATGAACGACCTGGACTATGCATTTCAACTTTTGGTAAACAAGTGCACGGAAAACGTAAAACAATTTTCATACTAAATCTTAAACCCGTGATATCTATCTCTAAAGCCAACTAAGTTGACCAGTGTACTACGGACCCAACATTATAACGTGTGGCCTACTACAAACTATTATTAAACTGCTATTTTTTATTCATATATCACCCACCTGGAGTATTTCTGGAGAATATTTATATCTTCCATAATTTATTAAGGCATTCACATCGAATCAATATTCCAATGTGTTTAAAGAGCAGAAAAATATTAGATGAATGTCACCGTTTTTTTCAATAGAAAACTTCTTTTTCAGTTTGTCTAAATCAGTGATGCACAAACCGCGGCCCGCCTTTAATATTTTTCTCAAACATTTTTTTTACGTAAAACTTTTTTATTTAATAAATGTAAGCAAGCTTTTTCTTTGATAAAGGAAAATAAATCAGTTCATAAAAACTGGCTTACAAATATTATGTCAAATTAAAAAAAAAAGGTTAAAAATTAACAAAGACCAAGAATGCATTAATTTATGAATTGCATATAAATGATACATAAATATTTCACATTTAAATGATTTTTAATAAGCAAGTACCCATAATCCTTTTTTGCATGGCTTATTTATGTTGACGTTTTCGAAATAACACGATCAAAATAATATAATGGAACCTATTACTCATTTATCTAAATTCACAATCTTTTTTACACGGTTTTAAGGCTGTTTTACATGGAACGTACATATGTTCTGTATAAAAATGGATTTAGCGTACTTTAAATTATTTTTTTCTCTGCGGCCTGAACCCACGATAATTTGTTTTATGCGGCCCGCTAGAAGGTAAAGGTTGTGAATCACTGTTCTAAATCAACATAAAAATGAATCCACGATTTTTGGATAGTACCCGGATGTTAATCTATTATTCAGAGGGTATGGCGATAGAATCACAGCCATCCATTCTCAATATTCAAGTTTCTATCTGAATTGCAAAAAGATACTTTACCTAACCAGCGTGAGCAGATGCAATTTTTTTTCGTTGCCAGTTTTATTGAAATGTTGTTTTACTAAACTTAACTTAAACATTTTTCCTAACTTAAACAAATATATACTTAAAGAAGCATATGGATCTGAAAATAATTAAGTCTTTTTCACTTATGACTCATCTGATGCCTAACCCAAGACAGTGCTAGGGAAGAATAATAAATTAATGAGCTTCTAGTAATTTATTTATCCAATCCTTTTATTCTTACTCTATCAGAAAAAAGTAAAACCCAATTTACTGACCAGCCATTTTTCATCAAAGAGCTTTTATTTCTAACTCTTCTTTTAACTTTTAAAAGAACATATTTTCATTCCAGATATTTTATCCAACCATATCAGTTATCTTCGTGCAAGATCGTAAAATGCAATTTTTTACTCAATTTTTTGTTTTCGTCAATCAACCGAGACGTCTTTCGTAAGAGTAAATACGACTTATCAATTCACTCCTAATGTATATAAACATTTTTACTGACCCACTTATCGCTTGGTGTTTTTATCATTATTTCGTTCAATAATTAAATCTCTTTTTCTTCATATAGTCAATAAGTTAATCTGTCGTTTTTGTAATTTGGTTTATAATATAACAACATATTGCTACATTAGTACAACCGTAGAACAATCGAGAAAAAACTTATTTTAAGCTATGAATGTCAGTATACGCAACCAGTGGAGGCCGGTCAGTGTGGCATTGGATCAATGCACCCCTTATATATGCAGCGGCGGTTATATTTCATGAAATAATATTCAAACACAACATTTATACCATTCACTCATTTTAAATTCTTCTTGTATTTATTGTCTATATATTTATATTATTAATGACAATTTTTAATATTTACTATGGTATAGTTATTAAAATGGTATAGATGTCATGTCGGAATATTATTTCATGAATTATAACCACCCCTGCATATACAAGGGGTGCATTGATCCAATGCCACGTTGACCGGCCGCCACTGCACGCGAACTTAATAATGAATACAATGAAATGGTTGGATACACTGTAATTTTAAAACACGTCATCTTACACAGCCGGGCTACAGCATTATACTGCCTATTGACCTAATATTTCGTTCGTATATTTTCATCATTTTTTTTAAATTTATTCTTAGCCTTGGCAGTTTTTCTTTTTTCGCGAAAAAAAACGTAACCTAATTTTTTTATGAGCTTTATTATCCCAATTACGCGAATTTCAATAACGCGTTCCCGACTTATTAATAAGTAAAAAAAAACACGATTTTATATTTTTTAAACATGTTTTACTATTGTAGTTGAATTATACTGTTTTTTATAAAACTTTATATTAGAATTCGGCAGGCAGATTTTGTCTATTTTTGTATAAACCTTACTACCAACCTTTAGAGTCGACGTGTACACATATAACGTAATACTCAGATGCGGTATAGAGTTGTGGCTTTTAGGGTGAAAATATGCTCGGCAGAAAAATATTTTGGACACTTTCCGCTCCCGGATCGTTTAACCCGTTTGTAATTAGGCAATCGTTAGGCAAACCATACTGAGGTAAATTAATTTTAAATTGCCAGTTTCTCGAGGGAAAATTTGAGCATTTTGTTTGTTGAAAAATTTCTACGTAAACCGTATTTTTATATTCAGGTAGCTTTTTCTGAATTATTCAATATCATTACAATGCGAAATTACTTTATTTGTATCTTTTTTCAAAACTTTTTAGCCAATTGCTAATTATTAAAAATATATATCTACATTATTCTATTACGTCATTGGATTAACTAAATCCCATTTCAAACTCTATGGTCTACGATAGTCAGTCTAGGTTCTGGCAAAATTAATATCGAATTTAGTTTTTATCACATTTGAATTGCTTGAATTTTGTACTTATCTATAAGTTTTATCGCTAACGACTCTGGTTTCGCTTTTCCTCATCTTTAGCGTTAGGTTCAGGTAGGTCTTAGCGACAAAACTCATGGAAAATTACAAAATTCAAAGAATTCAAATTTGATATTAAAGTTTCATCAAGCACCTTCAGTCTAAATTCTAAATTATATCAGTTTTTATCATTTAAAATTTTGGAGACGGATGTTTAGATGTATTTTCAAAGTTGATCAAAACTATCTAGAATGGTTATTTTTTTCCATATTTTAAAATTGTTTACAGCATTTGGCAATTTTCAGCTGCGATGTCAAATTGTCAGTGTCAGATTGCTTAAAATTAAATTTAAAAAAACGGATTGAAAAGAAAATAATAAAATATTCATTTAATATGTCAGTTAAAAAGTAAATGATTTTATTCAGTGTTTAGATCTTTTTCGCATCAATCATATCATTTTTTTATATGTATTACTTCCACTTTTCAAATCTATACAAAGTATTGATCAATCTTAAGTTTTCCGTTTTATTGGCTTACATACATAATTCGTTAATGATTGTCTATAAACATTTATGAGATTGGTAAAATTTAGCCGGCTTGAATATAGAAAAGGCTTTTCTTATATACTGTTCCATTATTTCTTATAAACAGCATCTATATTATATTGTTTCAATAAATATTATATTTCAGTATATTTGATTGTGAAAACAATAGAAAGCAATTACTAAAGAAAATGGTTTTAAATCACTATTTCAGCACCGGGTAAATTATTTAACGAACGTCTATAAATCAGATTTTTATACGTTTTTATTCAGTCAAGTTGAAGAAATAGCTTCGTATACGCCAGATAAATATGAGCATAAATATGAAGGACATCTTGGCATATACTTGATTCGTGGAAATAATTCTTCTATTTAGAGACGATAAGAAAATGCTCTGAAACCGACGTAATATTATTACTTAGCATCGTTAAAAGATGCTCACATTGATTCAACAAGTACATACATATATGCTCTGTGGCATTTAAATTGATTGTAGCTTTTCACAGCAACTCATTATGCTGTAATTATTTTAATATTTTTATTAAAACAGTATTTAAATTTATGTATATTTTACAGCAACCTAAAGATCTAATCTACTTTAACGAGTTATAGTCATAATTGTATTTTTCTAAGTGACGTTCCCAGATAACTAAACTATCACAATCAAATAAAACAATTGAATAAAGAGAAGCATCCAAACAAAATGGCTGAAACTTAACTGTGTTTGCAAGTTTTATTTTAAGATAAATTAATGTTCATTGATTTTTAAAAAATATATTTTTCGTCGCCTGCTGTGGCCCAGTTGGTTAGAGCTTACTCTACCGATCACGCAGGTCTGGGTTCGATTCCCGGTCAGATCACAGTGAATTTGAGAATTATTCAATTCAAAGTTGTGATCGAAGATTGGGTGTTTGTGATGTCAATTCACATAATTTCCTCTCCTCTCATCCTTCCGATATTTTAATGACTGGGTGTAGCAATAGCGATAAGCCAACCACTAGTCCTGTTCTAGCCTTATCCTTCTTTCCCTACTACTCACTTTGAAAAAAGTGAAGTTGAGAGACTGAGTAACAAAAAGTTCTTATAGAAAAACTTCTATTGAGATACCTCCATTAGGAGGCCATATGCTCCACATTGGGAGCGGATATGGATTAAAAAATATATATTAAGTACAAAGATTTGTCCACAGCATCCCTATGAGCATTATCACTCGTCACTGACATAAAATATTCTTTAATAGTGATCGTAAAGTATGCATTTGGAAAACATTCACAGTGGACTAGTAACTGGAAATTTATCCATATTAATAGAAATTTTATGGACTTTCAGTGCTCAAAAACCGTCAAATAGATAAAAGAAAGCGAATAATCTTACTTCAACGCTTCTATTAAATTTTATATTGTTACTCGTAAATCCACGATTGAATGATAGTTTGGAAGCACAGTTTAGCGAATAAAAAGCTTACATAACAATAACAAGCTCAGTTTTAAAAGCTTTGTAATATGTGGATTCATTTTATTCTCAAATATACGAATATACTTGTTATTACAAGTATATTGATGCCCAACCAATCTACCGTTATCAATTCCTCAAGACGTGCTTTTTGTATACATAATGATTTTTTATAAATCTTTGTTTTCATTTGTTCTCTCCTATAATATTTTAATAAATAGTTGTATCTAGACGAAGTGAAGTTTGTGCGAAAAGTAGAAAAAAATGTTTTATTATTCTTTGAATTTCATTGTCTTCCTTCAAAATATAACAAGTTGGTGCATACGACAAGGCTGAAGAAAAAAAATGAAAATAACAATGGGTACTTATTTAGTTTCCGTTATTTATTTGCAAAACAATTATACATTGAAGGGACAAAATTAGACGGCAGATTAAAAACAATGAATTAAAAATATTTCAATGTCAATCTATGTAGATATTAAAAAAAAAATTAAACTTTGTGTGTTCCCAATATTAATCACACAAAATATGTATCATCTTCTTTTGCGAGAAATAGTTTTAATTAAAACATGAAACTCTACTCTTTGGAGAGTGTTGCTTATCAACTTATAATGTATCCCTAAATAATTTCTTTTTAATACCCCGTTTTCATAGTCAAAAAAGGGTGGATTTTCATAAAATTTGACAACCAAAAATGCACATGGCAAATAGAAATCAATTACTACATATTTTACTTTTTTTACAGGTTATGACTTCGTTGATGATAAATTCAGAACGAGAAGCAGTCGTGGACTTCAGTGTACCTTTCATGGAGACGGGCATCGCCATTGTTGTAGCAAAGAGAACTGGGATTATTTCTCCAACGGCTTTCTTAGAACCTTTCGACACGGCATCATGGATGTTGGTAAGTGCATTATATTTCTGTTAAATTTTTGTTTGGATTTTAAAAAAGTATTACGTATTTTGATTTTGATATCAAACCCCAAGTCCTATGTTTGAAATCTTGATTTTTTTTTTTTATATTATTAAAAATATGTCCTTAACTTTTATTTGAATATCGATAAAATACTTTTAAAATACTGAAATCTTGTTTATAGTTATATTAACTTCACAGACAGTCATCATTTTAACTTTTTTATTAATACCATCATTGAATAGTTACAACTTAGAATTAAGCTAATCATTTACAATAGCTTACCAAATATGTTCTCGTTTTTTGTGCATAAAACGTGCTCTTCATATGAAGAATCGTGCTTAATGATGAAAAAGTTTATTTATAGAATAATCTTATAATAATTATTTTAATTGCCACATTATCTTAGTATTACAATCTATATATTAATAGTCGATAAGGTACGTTTGTACGTTTGTTTGTATGGTCGCGATTTCGCCTTTTTGATGACGTCAAGAAAGATGGCAAAAAAATCCTCCAGTTGAGGCCAACGGGCTTACAACTAGTATGCTTTTAATCTCAATTCAACATTTATTAAAGAAGACATTTCAAATGGAATACCATTTTTGTTTTGGTGAGTCATGAATTAATAGATCTTTCCCCAGAAAAACCTGTTAATTGAATTGTCCTATATTTCCATAAAAGGTTTTCATTTTTACTGAAAAAACTCAAATGCTATTATAATTAAATAACTTCTTAGCACGAACTGCTTTCCGAGCCAGTGCCTGGTTATGATCCATTTATCAGAGGATACCCGATTACGAGATATGTTGGTCGTTCACTATCCAACGCTAAAGAATTTAAAACTCAAGTGCTATTATAATTAAATAACTTCTTAGCACGAACTGCTTTCCGAGCCAGTGCCTGGTTATGATCCATTTATCACCATCCATCGCTAAAGAGTTTAAAACTAAATAATTACCTCATAAAATTCTATATGAAGGGATTCGTTTTGTTGTTTTCTATTTTGGATGACTATAGATAGAGACACTTTTTACGATTAAAAGATTTGCTTGATTTAATTTAAGTATATTGGTAATACGACCGAATTACGAAAGAATTTTATCTCATATTCAAAAGAAGCTTTTATTTATTAGCATTCAATTTAGTAATCGTTTTATCCAAAAGATTTTCAGCAGATTTTTTACCGTGTCTCTACGGATTTAAATTATCAAGCATCAACTTTTACTCGTGGCAGAGATTACATGCTTCTACGCTATAAAGTCTTATCGCAAATCTCATCTGATGGATTTGGATGCCTTTCAGTTTTGACAAAATTATCCATTTATTTCCTTAAATCTGTCACTTACAATTTCGCTTCACTAATTTTCATTTTGATTTCCATTTCACAATCTTTTGATTTGTAAAAAATAATATTTTCTTTTAGTTATAGTTTTCACTACAACTTGTGGACGGTCAAAAATCAAAAACACATAAAACTAAATACATAAACAATAAACAACTTTCTTAATTAATCATCGATAAAACATTACCACCGAGACTGCCCCGTAGCACAGTATTCAACGTCATTGGTTTCCGTGACGAATCTTACAAGTTCAAATCCCAGTACGTACAGCATTTTTTAAACAGATTTATTGATTTGTTTTCAAAGGCATGATTGTTTGTGATGTTTGAAATTCCTTCCTACCTTTCAAATCATAAAATAGAGTTTCAGGAGACTTTTTTTGTTTGCTAGTATTTTGATTTCGTTATGTTTGTTTTAAGAGCCTTACGCACAGCTAGTTTATTTTTTATAATTTTGCCACTTTCTCAACTAGTAATATTTTTTATTTTCTGAAGAATAAATTTAATTGAATTATTTTACCATGTCCACTTCTAATGTGGAGCATATGGACTCCTAACGGAGTTTATCTCAACAGAAGTGTTTCTACGAAAACTGCTTGTTACTCAGTTGCTCAACCTCTCTTTTTCCAAAGAGAGTAGGAATTGAAAGACAGGACTAGTGGTTAGATAATCGCTCTCCATACACCCCGTTCATAGAATAGGATGGGTGGGAGGGGAATTCAAGACATCACATACATCTATGCCTTCGAACAGAAATTCATAAATCGATTGTATTTGGCATTGGCATTTTGGATTGACATTGAATTTAGGCCATTTAAATATTTTCTATCGAGTAGTACAAATACTGTTCAAAATATTCTTTTCTCATCATAACTGGTGGAAACAGAAAAAAAGCTTGCTTCCTTTAATATTAATTTATTTTTTGTCGGTAATAAAATTTAAAAAATATTTTTCACCTAAATAAAAAACGAAACTTTTATACAACAATAAGAATATTTAAAGTATTGCGTGCTCGGCGCTGTTAATGCTTACTTAAATAGCTTAAAAGATTTTCGTTTAAAAGGCTTAAGTACTTTATTTAATTTTTAGTGACGGATAAAGTAGGCATTTTCTAAAAATATACCAGTGATAATAAAATGATATTTAAAAATTAAAATTAAATTGTTAAGTTAATATTTTTCAGAACGTTCTTCAATTCTGACTAATTCGAAAATTTTAAACCAATCGGCTTTAACCCGCTCAAGTCAGCTGTCAGGGAATCAAACCCGTGAATGCAATCTTTCCTATAGAGATTCATAACTATACTTGCAATATTAACTGTTATATTTCATTCGGTGATTCGACGCTTTGAACGCACAACCGAGAAGAATTAATGCACAAATGCAACTATCACTCGGCTACGGGCTGAGTATCAAAACTTCAATATTAGTAAATTCAATAGCAATCAAAAAAATATGCAAGCAGTAAATCTTCGATAAAAAAGAGAAAAATTCGAGTCCCAGTATAAACAGAATTTTTTCAATCGATTCATTGATTTCTCTTTGAAAGCATAGGTGTTTGATACGTCTAAAAATTTCCTCCCACTCTTTCGATCCTTAAATAAGTGATTAGTTAATCATTAGTCCTACACTAGTCATATATTTCTATCCTAATCTCTTCAAAACCTTCTCGAACCCGTGAGATACGGCACAGAAGAAAGTAATGCTAACCGCTGCGCCATAGAACTCAATCGAATTATCGATTCTTGTTCGAAGACATGGGTGCTTGTTATGTCTTAATTTCTGTCCCACCTTTCTTATCCTTCAATAACTGGGCGTAGCGAGAGCGATTAGTTAATCACTAGTCCTTTACTAGCCTTAACCAACTACTTTCTTTAAAAAAAAAACTTCATTTTTATGACAACACTAATTTAGGTGATAGTATGGTAATTAAAAAAATATTATTAAGAACATATTAAAGTCACGCTTACTTGGTAGAATGGCATTACATTATAAAAATAAAATACATTTTTTTCTATTACATATGTTTGTATTTTAGCACTCTAACAACCATAGCCTTAAAAAATTTCAGCATTGCTTCAAAATATATTTATCATTGAAAAAGATTGTTTTCAAAAGTAAATAACAATATTTTGTACGTATAAACACTTGGTAGACATACTTCGTATTAATTTTTTATGAAAAAATGAACGCTTATATAAACATTTTATCAAAACAAATCTGTTTAACAAATAATAACATGCTTAAAATAATACTGTTTATTTTTTAGCGGATATTTATTTAATTTTTTCTACTCAAACCCTTTTTTTATTTATTTTAGTCTCCCTGTTTGTTTCTACTAGGGATTATAACCCAGAAGAATTATTTAATACGGGTATTTCTGATTTAGGATACTTAATAAAAGTTTTGTTAATATCAATACAGGTTTTATAAAAAAATGATTAAGCAAAATTAAAAAATATAGCCAATTGGTATTTATTGACCGCTGAATTAAATCGTAATCGGTATTTCATTGTTTTATATTAAATACCATAATTTAAAAATATACATATATAAATATTACTCATATAATAAATATTATTATTAACATAAATATTATTAACTTACGGTTACTTAAAATAATATTTTTTTTATATATCTCTTCTCTCATTGTGAAACGAATGGTCTCTTCTTCAATTTTTACGAGAACTTGTCACTCAAGCTTCCTTTCCAAAGAGATTAGAAGTGATGGAAGAATAAGATTAGGACAGTATTAGTGGTTAACTAATCGCTCTCTCTACGTTCAGTTATCGAAGAATAGGAAAGGTGTGTTAGAATTTTTAAACAAAACATGCACCCATGCCTTCGAACAAGAATCGATAAATAGATCGAAAAAATTCTTTTCGTACTGGAGCTCGAACTCGTGAGATCCGGCACGGAAGCCAACAACGCCAACCGCTGCACTACAGGACCTGACTAAGTACTATATTTAAGAAATGTATTGTGTATATATATTATAATTTGGAAGTTAATACTGTCAGACTGAAAATACTACAAAACTCTAAACTGATAAATGACTGAAATTTTAAACCTGATTTTATTTAACCATCTCGTAGGAAATATTTAAAAGTTATGTTATTGTAGTAATTTCTATGCATTCGAAATTCCGTTTGATTTACTTTCAACACCAATGTGTTGAAATTCAATCAAATCTCCTAAAACCGGTTATAGGTATTGAAAAAACATTATGAATACCTGAATCCTGGTTTCAGTAATACCGATATTGTAATCCCTTGCCTCTGCGTATAATAAATTATCATTTTTAAGGCACTTACTTACCTATCAAAACGTTAACGTAAAAATTTACATAAAATTCAGACATATTTATCCTCTTCAACAAAAGTTCATTGCGGTTTTTCTCTGAAATATATAATAAAATATAGTCCTTGAAAATTCTGACACTCTCTGCAAGATACGAGCTTGAAGTAATATGAACCATGGAATGCTTAACACTTTTGTGCACACTTCAAAATAAGTGTTTTTCACAAACCGAAATTCCAATTTCGGTAAAATTTCTTCGCGTATTTATCCGCTGAAACTTTTTTAATCCCGGAAAGGAAAGGACTCGGTAAGTGTACTTGAGTCTTAATAAAATGAGTCCAGGGTGATTTTTGAAATTCGCGCGTAATTTAAATGAATATCTGAATGAATTGACGTCGCGGCTTAGCTTAAGCTGCGCTTTACTCGCATAAAAATGTTAAAAATCATATTTCAGATCATTTGAAACTTTTTTAATTATTTTTGACATCACGTTTTGCTGCATATTCCGTTTTGATACCTAGAATTCTTAATGAAAAGAAGATTTCAAGATATTGTTATTATAATTGTTTTTATACGGAGTAAGAAATTGCAATCCTGTGATTTTAACTTTTTGGTTTTATGGTCACGAAATGTTGAGAAAAATAACATAAAAAGTGGATCTAGGATAAATATGAAATAGGTGGAAAAAACAAACATAACAAATATGCTTCTAGTTATTATCAATAATAAAATTAAGCTTTCGATTATAAATATACAAGTTGTTGTTGATTGTCTTACCTGCACCCGTTATGTGTATGAATTCAATGTTTTACGGCCGGTTGCCCAGTAAAGATCAAGAAAAGAAACGAATTTACCTCTCATTGTCTTGGCCCGTACAGAGCTACGTAGAGAATGTGACCAGCTCAGCCATTTAGTAGAAGTGACATTAGGTATTAATTTACTAAGAATCCGTCATGACAGTATAGCTTAGTCAACTCAGCGTTAAATCTTTAAGGAATAAAGAATATCCCGTTTCCTGGTGCTGCAAATTTATCAGATTCCTCAAAGTTAGCTTTGATTAAGATCAGGTAGAATCAATATAAAAAAACGAGACTTTCTAGAGAAAATCTACCGATTGTAATTTAACGAAAAACACCTTTCTTTACAGTAACAGTTATGTTTTCATTTCACCTGATAAACATTATATTAAAAAATATAATACAACAATAAAACAGGATTATTCCAATGGAGCTTTTCTCATTTTACGAATTCACGTCAATCGTAAAAAGTTAACGGCCGCTTTGAGTTTCTGAAAACCATAAAAAGTATCACTTGTAAATTGCTAATTTTGTTCATGGAGAAAAATGATTTCCGCATTAGTAAAAATTATCGAACATTACTTTCACCCCCAAAACATTTTAGTGCCTGAAAAGATTTTGACTAGCGTAAATTTTATTTGTTTGAGGGTGTTTAATTATTACGTTTTTACTCATTTATCAGGCAAAACTGTGCTCGTCAAACATTTATACAAAAGTTTAATTTTCGTTTTTTAATTCAAACTTATTCTCCGTATCGGTAATAAGAGACGCCAGTTAGAAAAGCTGTCTGTCTCGTTCAGTGCTACTCAAATGCTGATTCATGGACCAGTTTTGGTCCACGCTAATATACTTATTTAATATAATAAAACTGGGCCTTAGGTTACACTGGAAAACATATACCGGTTCGCGCACCGAAAACGTTTTGAACATTTCAGCAATAATTTATTTTATTAAATGAAAGGATAAACAGATACGGTAAAATTCCTCGATAGCTTTAGAAGTGTTCTTTTTTGCACCTTCAAATTTTAAATGTTAAATTTCAATCAAGATAAAAGATATAAATATTATTTTTTTCAATCAACCACTATTTCGTGAGCTTAGAGTTACAATGACGAAACTAAAAAAAACATTTATTCATTGTTTATTTAATAATATCCTATTTATATTATTTAGTATTATAAATAGGTACTACATATTTATTCAAAAGACATTAACTGTAACTATCAATTGTATTTTTATCCTTTTTACAATGGAGTTCTACCAAGTAAATTTCAATTCAAACAATATTTTTTATATCTTTTTGTATAATATGTCTAAAATACAAAATTATTAAGACAAAGACTGTTTTTTTTTCATAATAGTTGTTTTGTAGCTTTTTCTTTGTCACCCCGAATTTTTAAAGATAGTAAAGGTTAATTTGAAAGTTTTATTGAATAGTGAATAAACGCTTCACTGTTATGATTATTTTTTTTCGGTTATGATTACACAAGGAGCATACTATTAATTAACGTACTTCGCTCAAATTAAATTTTACAATTAAAACACTGTTCTGCATAAAAAGACATCGAGTACTAAAAAGTGTTTTGTTAAAAAAGCTCATAATGGAAGCAAGGGAAACGTGGCAAATGCTAAAAGAGTTTTAGAATAAAACGGATAAGACTTTATTAAGAGAATGTCTATTGTCTAAAGCACACGAGAACGAGCTTGAATGATATTTATTCAACGTAATGGTGACGTAGTCCTGCGAAATAATCCTGGGGTCGAATCCAAGGACGAAGTAGGAAAAACGGCTACTCTTCACTCGTAGATACTTTGACGATACTAAAATAAATTATCGTTTTTTTTTTAATAACAATTAAGATGTTTCTTATTCCAGCAGCTCTCATTTGGGCGTATCAAACTTTTTTTCTTATTTAGTCAGTCAACCTGATACTAGAGACTAAAGACTAGTGATTAGTAAATTGCCCTAGCTGTGCCATTTCTTAGGATCGGATGGGTGGAGTTGAATGTAAAAAATATGAATACCTTTACTTTCAAAGATTTTTATCCATGCCCGCTCCTAATGTGGAGTATATGGCCTCCTAATGGAGGTATTTCGACAGAAGTTTTTCTACGAGAATTTTTTGTTACTCCGTCGCTCAATCTTTCTTTTTCTAAAGATAGTAGTAGGGATAGAAGGATAAGGCTAGGACAGGAATAGTGATTAACTAATCGCCCTCACTACCACCATTTATTGAAGGATATGAAGGGTGAGAGGTAAATTAAGACATCACAAACACCCATGCCCTTGAACAGAAATCGATAAATCGATCGAAAAAATCTGTTCTTACTGGGACTCGAACCCGTGAAATCCGGCATGAAAGCTAACTAAGGAAACGCGTAGAACCGACGCATAAAAGCGCTAACCATTGGGCTACAGAGCTAGGTAATATTATTAGATATAAAGATAAGATAAATATATGAACACTATACCAGAAATTTTTACAGTAGCAGCACTGAAAATATCTCGTGAAACAGCAGTATTTAATACTTTTAAAATACTGCTAAGAGCGTCACAGGAGCAATAAACTAAATTTTCTTCTAATGCAATTTTAGAAAGATGAAATTTAATTTGAAAAAACGAGAGCTGTGGAGTCGGAGTCATGAAAAATGAGCGGCTAAATTTTTTTAGCATTAAAGTATTCAAACAAAATAGTCCAAAGTGTTGAGATTGCTTGCTTGGCTAACTAAAGATGATCTGATGAAATACATACATATAATATATGAGATTAATTGAAATGAAAAATTTCCTCGGAGTCGGAGTCGTTTTCTATTTTAATGCTGGAGTTGGAGTCGTAGTCGTCTTTTTTTACAGGACTCCACGGCCCTGGAAAAAAACAGTTTTCCCTTAATACTATGATGATTATGCGGATGTTGTTGAAGAATATATTTATCATTCTTTAGAATAGATCGTTAATTAAAAATAATTTTCCTAATAGAAGCATTAATCATTTTCATTCGTGTGCGCTTTATTTATATAAAGTCACATAAACTAAAGAGAATAAAGAAAATTCACAGAAACAAAGAATATGATTAATTGAATCCATTTTTTGCTGAATATCTATCGCGGGTATAAAAATAGAAGGTTTTCTCGAAATAAATACTGCTCGTATAAAACGTGCTCGGCATACAAAGCGCTGGAAAAATTCTTACGAACCCCAACGACAACGATGCGAGCAGGAAGAGGAAAATTTTCCGGAAGTGCTAACGAAATTTGAAACTCCCGCCAAAATAAGAGCGCGACCTTTCGAGAGAAAAGTTTTTGATGAAAGTTTATCGTTAGGCAGTTTTTTTCTCTTCCATAGATTGGTTTATAAACGGTTCATTTGTGACGCGTCCGGAATTTCTCCGAATATAAGATATTCACGTCGATGGATAAAAATATAATATGATTTTTGGATTTAACAGAATAAGAGAAGAATTCATTATTAAAATAGTTTTTTAGAACGCAACGTTTATGTTTCTATGCGAAGATCATTTATATTAGTAATGGGCAACAATATGGTCCACATTTTTTCATTTAACTATAGTATTGATGTTTCAGCACTTACTTCGTAACTGACATTTGACATTTTATATTGCGACAGGATAAAACGAAAATAAACAGTAAATATAATATTAAAAAAATGACTTGAAAAGGATTGTATGTATTGTTGCATATATTATATTTTAATTGTGTATGTGATTATTTAAATCTGCGATAATTTAGTCTAAGTCGCATGCCGGTTTTTGCTAAGTTACGTGGGCCGCAGCATTTTAAAAGTAAAACGTTTATCTAAGTTACATCTATCTAAACTGACAAATTATGCATAACAAATATAATTTTCTAATCTTGAAGTGCTTTTGCAAAAAAAATGTTTAAGATCTATATGGAATATAAATTTATATATTAAAAAGTAAATAACTCTTTTGTACTAATTCTACATCTACATTTGTATTAAAATCAGGACCGTTTTCACTTACCATAAGCATTTTTTTAAAAATAATTTAATGATAACAGTATATCGATGGCCAAAAATTTGATGTTTCAAATAATAATTATAACTTTTTTACAACTCTGTTTAGATGTGTCAAAACTTTACCATAACTTAACCATATCTCTAAACTAAAAAATTCTTGTTGTAGCACTATGGCACTAAGTCTTCGATATATTGATCCAGGCTATTGTTTTTTACACCAACAACCAAGACTTATAACTGTATAACAAACACTGGCTACGTTTCAATATAATATATTATATTTGTATCTGTTTAAAATGCCTTTAAAATAGTTTTGATCTCTATATAATAAATAAACATGGAATTACAACAAAAGTTTTTTATACGAAGACTTTCTACAAAGTATTGACAGTAAACGCCGTAAAAAAGATTATTTTAATTACATTCAGTCAGAGTAATCATATATCTACTTAGAGTATGCTGCTTTCCTATAAAATAATGTACGCTAAAAATCTTATTGAAATTAGTTTTGATAATTCGATATTTATTTTCAATCATCTAAATTTCACATGCACTGGTTTGGCCAGGTTGTATTTACACTGACGCATTTAGGGATTTGTATGTTATGGCTACCTTTTTGAGAAATTCTAAATGTAATGTTATTAATAAAACAAAGTGTTCCACGAGCGTTCGTTGAGAACCCCTCAACAAAAGCTTTCAACTTTAATTCATTAAACATTAAATTTATTTTGTTATTGTTTCTTAGTAAATAACAACATTAATTTTATGAAAACTTTATTTACGTCAAACCAGACGTTGATAAAAATGTTATTCTATTGTGTGCCTTGGAGAATGTTGTTTAGAGAGCTTTTACTGTTGTCAAAGGAGTGCAGCTTTCAAAGAATATCCTGTTATTTATATTATAAAATTTAAAATGAGAATTTACCAGGGCTGTGGAGTCGCGTGAAAAAAAGACGACTCCAACTCTGATTGCAGCTTTAAAATAATTGACGACTCCGACTACTGCTTTAAAATAATTAACGACTCCGACTCCGAGGAAATTTTTCAATAGTTTCATTTTAATTTATATATATGTATACCATCAGATCATCTTTAGTCAGCCAAGCATGAAATGTTAACACTTTTGACTATTTTGTTTAAATAAACATTATTAAATATATTTTTCAAAAAAATCGAGCCGCTCATTTTTCACGACTCCGACTCTACAGTCCTGGAATTTACATTCATGTACATTTTTATTCGTTATTTTTAAATTTTCGCTTAATGCCTTTACTATTAAATCGAGCGTTCTCAACTATTCTTAGTTCAAGTTTATATGTGAACTAGAATGCCTGGAAATGCCGAAAGACGAAATCCAGGTCGTTTTTACTGTAGAATTTAATTTAATTTAAGATTTCGACTGAAGGTGCTTGGTGGAATTTCGATATTAAATTTGAATCGTTCAAATTATGTACACTCCCACAGATTTTGTCACTAACGACCCAGGTTTCGCCTTTCAGGCGTTCAAGTACACTGATGAACTTGAACTGACGCTTAGTAAATAAATTTTTCGTGTTTATATAATAAATCACAAATTTTTACTAACAACACGAAACTTTAACACTAATTTACTATAGAGTTCAGCCAATCTTGCTGTACTACCAATATTGATATAATTTAAGATCTCGACTGAAGGTTCTTGGTGGAATTTCAATATTAAATTTGAATCGTTCAAATTATGTACACTGGGCTAAGTCGATATTTTGTATCAATTTTATTGCAAAGTATAAAATTTAATACTCACATTCCTTTAGTCTTCTTTATATTCTTTCCTTTGCTGTATGTTATTGTCTGACGATTTCAGATCCTCGAATAGAGCCCCCAATTCTAATGCATATAAAATGTTAACATAAATCTGTTCCAACTTCCCAGTAAATAACTCCTTTTCCCTCCTTATTTATTTACACTCGCAAGAAGCAATAGACCGAACGTTGAAGGAGGATTTCTTTATCGCTTATTCATATAACCCAATTGAATCTTTTCATGTGTTTCTAGAGCTAAAAATAATAACAATGAGAATGCTAGTTAGTATTTTGTTGTACACGTGTAATAAAACAAACTGGTTCATTTTTTTTGTCATTTTAATACTGTTGTCTTTATAAAATTTAAATTATTTTCTCTAATTGTGTTTTAAAATATAGCGTTTTTTGTCTCTTTAGGAAGCATCTGTAGATTAACTATCGTTATATTATTTTTGAGAATGATTACCATGATTTTAATGCTTAAATTATAAAACTGATAAATTTACCGCAGAATAAAGGTTGGGGTTTTTAGGCTATCCTTGCTACAACTTTGCTTTATTTTCTTTGGCGCTGAAATAACATTCGACAGCCCGTTTCTTTTTTTATGCCAGTAGATTTTTGGATGTCTAAGATAGCAGATTTTTAAACTGTTCATCACTTATTAATCAGTACATACTACATTTTTTATTAATAAAAACACAAAACGTCGACTGATGTATTACTTAATTAGCTTACTTCGCTAACGAAATTTCCTAAATTAGAAAAAAAACAATCTTTCGCTGGATAATGACAAAGGTGGTATAGTTTTAAAGACATCTAATAGAAATAAGATCCAAATTTTTTGTTCTTTTATTTTTTGACAAGTGTTTTTGAGTCTGATATACATATTTGTGAATTGTATCCAAGATAATTTAAATTTCACAACAAAAATATTTAAAAAATAAATCTTTATATGGAACCTTGAGAGGTGAAGTGGGCAACTAGTAAAATGGTAAAAAGAATTCTTGGACTTTTAAGTTCAGCAAGTCTTTGTTTGGTGTTTTGGGGATTGCATATTTTTATTTTACGGAGATAACACTATTGTAATGTGTATTAACTGAGGTTACTTCACTTTCACGAGGACGTTTAAAATATTACAACGCGTTTTATTTATTTATTTAAATACCATTTGGCTCACTTCACCTTTAACAGGCCCATATTATTTACCATTTTTAATACATTCATTGATGTACACTGAATTTTCAACTTCATATTTTACTTTGAACTATGGTTTCAACATAAAATATTAATGTATTAATTTACATTCTTATATTAAAAACCGGCCTTCAAATGGCAAACAAAGACAAAGATTTTTTATTTTTTTATTTATTGATTTGGCATTTACTTGGTAGAACTCCATTTTAATAGCTTTTAACTTTTTTAAAAAACTGTAGAACTGAAATACCGTGATATTTTACCCTATTAAAGACAAAGATATAATGAGAATACCCTGATAAACTCTATATATTTTGGCTAAATATTTATCCACAAAGTCATTGAGTTGACATAATTTATATGATATGTTGATCATTGTTTAAGTATGAAAACTAAACAACATCAAAACTATAATAGTATCTTGTTACTTTGCCTTTGGGTCGAATAAAACATGAACGTGCCTGGAATAATTTTAAGATTATACAATACTCCGCTTACAACAAACAAGGGATATTTTCGGAAAATTGACACACCAACAATTAGCTTCCGCTACAAAGATCTAATCTAAATAAATTAAATAGCGTTGCCATAAGCATAACTAGTGACTGCATACTTCAGAAACGCGGAGGTACTTTGTAATCTTATAACGTCTTAGGGTAGGAGCTCCCAACCTTATTTGCTTCATTCCCCCATTTCACTATTTTTCAGAATATAATTTCTCTTTACCGAAAATAGTCTAAGTGATGTTGAGATGATTTTAACTAACTAAATACCAATACCTGAAGAATAATATTTCAATGAACAAAATTTTCAAATGAGGTTTAGTTTAAAAGCAAGAATTTAACAATCCTTTGATTCCCTTTCCTAGAACTTTTCCACCGTATGCAAACCCTGTTTTTTACACTACAATTTCTCAATTCTGTATTGAATAGTAACGTAATGACTGCACGTAAAATAAGAAAAGGAAATGATTGAAAAAATTGAAAATCATTAATTCTTGCGGCGTGGAAAAAAATAATTATTACTAATTTTCAAACCGAATTCAAAATCGAAGTCGATATATTTTTCAACGAATTCACAGCTTTACCATTTACAAATAACTCTCAATGTACATTATTGATTGAATTAGTATTTATTTGGTAGAATTCCATTGTAATAAGGTAACAAATAACAATGTATTTTATTCCTCAAATATTATTTTTTTCCTAATTAAGGATGTATTGCGTGTTTTTTTCTATGCTAGTAAATGTAGGTTTAAACATTGTTCTTATGAAGGCATTAGTCGAAATAGCTATCTATTTAAATTGAGCGAGATAACTATTTCAAAAAATATATATTTATACAACTTTGCTATTTGTTACTTTATCTCAATAAATATATACTTGAAATCATAATTTATTTTTAGTAACAAAAGATTAATATACATATATATATATATATATATATATTATATGTATTTTTGATAATGCTGTTTTATAATAACAAAATATTTAAGCATGTTACTTGTTTATTTTATAAGGGACATTTGATGAGCGATATGCTACGGTTAGAAGATATAAAAGTGTATGGCAAATCGATATTGGCTGTTTTACGTCGTTTTTTTCCTCTTCATAACTCTCCAAACATATTACACTTAGCGTATAATATTGGGCAGGGCTGATAAACTGTGATAACAGAAACATTTTTCAGCAATAATATTCTTAAGTTGCAATATTTGGCTCGCAAATGAAATATTCTTGTATGGTGGGTATTTAACTGTGAATGAATGATATTCAACATCCATCTTAATGGTCTCGTTTTTTTAATTTTTAAATCTTAAGCAGACCTTTATCGTAATAAACGTCCAGTTTATCTGTTCAAACTTTCCTTTTGGTTCAAAAAACAAAACACTGTCAACAAAGCACATGACCATATTTTTTTGCCAACGTTAGGTTAAATAAAGCACGACATATTTTCGTTTTGGATACGAGTTAACACTTCTTCTACGGTGCTAAAAAATATTTCCGATATATTGCTGGGCCTTTAACTCTTTGAACGCGTATGACCGCTATGCGTGTCATAACTGACATGCCCTCAGCACGTATGACACGTATAGCGGTCACGGGCATTGCGCCGAGTTTTAAGCCTCATATAACAGCCATCTCTAATGTTTTAAGGCTTAAAATCGGTTGAATATATTACTGAATATATCATCAATGCCATCTATTGGATTTGTTCAAAAATGTTTTAATATTGGCTAAAATATTTATTTGTGGGACCTACCAAGCACACGTCTATGCGTAGGTTGAATGAAAATAAGCGATCAAGATCGGGTGAAATTGAATATCTTCCGAGAATTATTATTATAAGCATGGCACGGTGGTGGCGCAGTGTTCTCGGTTGCGTGTGGCGGTGTTTTACAAAATGTGCGGCATTATTGTATGAAGAAAGATTATTGTTAAATTTAACAGAAAATACAAAAAATATATTGTATTTCATTATTGAAAAAATTACTATTGGTGCCACTTAAAATATTTAATTATTCGAAAAAACACTGCAATCTATATTTATAGTCGAAAACGCGATTAACAAATCCGCAAAAAAGCTTCCGCGTACAGGGCTTGATCTCTTTATTTTTTGATGCGGGCAAAAGGTTAAAAACCAAGTGAAAAACATGTTTTTTTTTTTAATATACGTCCTGGGTTTTTACCGTCCATCAAAGGAGGGAATTGTTAAAACATGTTTTTTCACTTGGTTCTTTAAGGGCCAGACATTTTGGAAGTATTTATTTAGCACCGTATGGGATATGTGTGAAATTAAGTTATATAGTGTGGCAACGCATAAAGTACAAACAAACATTCATTTTTATATATTAGAATAGATTATACAGGCGGACCTCCACTTTCGCACACAATTGGTTCCTGAAAATGTATGCGAATGTTGAATGTTCAAAAGTAAAGTTACTTATGTATTTGATAAAAATTATATTTTTTTAATAAACTTGTCAAAAGCTAGTTGTATTTTACTGTTTTTTTTTTATTTTCATAATAGAGATTTCTGTAACATGCAGTGCTTTTATGGATCACCCTACACACTTGAGATATGCGTTCTCCATTGAGATCAAAGTCTTTCATAATATTCAAAAATTTATCGAGGTGAATAAAAGCTTCGTTCATATTTTTTATGGAAACAAATTAAATGGACAGAGTTTAAATCAATTTTTGGTCATAATAAAAATATGAACGGTCAGAATAAAAATATTAAACGGTCAGAATGTTTAATAACAATTTTGGTTAGTAGGTTAGGTTAGGTAAGGTTTTTTTTAAATTTCATTTAAATTATGACTATTTATTCTGACCGATATATTCTGACCATTTAATAAAAATTCTGACCTGATTATTTAAATTTTGACCAGAAAAATACGAGCCCTTTTTTATTGTTAGTCTTGATGATTTTTTATGGTTCTTCTTCCTCGCTTTCATTTGTGCGAAATAGCGAATTGTGCGAAAGTTGAGTTGAGTTCCGCCTGTACTATGATTTTACAACAACAACATAGTTTTTTTTTAAGTTAATCAAATTACTAACGTGTATATATTTTGTTTGTTCATGATTGATTTGTTTATTCATTCGTTTATCTCTCTTTTGACCTTTTCTGTCATGTCGTTTTTGTTCCAAATACTAGACAAAACAAACGAAATATCGATTTCCATTGATTTGTTAGAACTGACAAGCGGTAACATCCGTAAAGCCTGCTTCCAACAAGGGTTGTGTTGATAAATGTCACAGGCATGTGTGTATTGGAACTTTTAGACCCCGAGTGCTAGTGATTTTATAATATCTGAACGTATATAGGCGTGTGTATGTATATAATGCCTTAAACGTATACCACAGCCTTACAGTACACAGTGTCTTAAAACTTCATGGGTTTTCGGATGAAAAAAACGTTTTGTTAAATTTGTCCGGCTAAGTGACGAAGTAATCAATTACTGGGCGTGAATGGAAGGAAGAAAACATTGATGATTAGATAAATACTACTACAGGGAGATTAAGAAAATTTTTTAAGAAGCATATAGACAATTGTAGAGTTATAATGCAAAACGTACTATTTCCAAAACTCGAACTTTTCAGTAGAGTCAAATACTATAACGAATAACACAAACAAAATAACATTTGCATATAAATATGATTTACAATTTGAAAACGACAGTGTTTAAGATATTTTATATTAAAACTAATAGGACCAGTCGATTCTTTATGCTTTAATTACCCTATCTGCATTATTCTTCTTTTTCTTCTTCTTTGGCCATGTTCGTTCCCTATGTGGAGCATATGGCCGCCACGCGGCATCTCCATGTTTCCCTGTCTCCCGCCAATTGCTTTGTTTTCTCTCATGACATTCCAACATCTCGCAGTTCCGCCGATTACATCCTATGGATAATACCCGACGGACGTCTAGGGCGCCGTAATTCAACATCTGCATAACTAACTCAATATAGCTCATTTTGGAAATAGAACATTTTGCATAATAGCCCCATAATTAAGAATGCGAAAATAGTAAACTAACATTTTAAAAACCGTTAATCGCGAATACTTTATAATAATCTATGTGTTTCGGTTAAGTGGCATAGTGGTCATTGTCGTTGACTTCTGTAACGGCTTAAAGTCACAGTACAAACAACATTCCAACAGTTGATTTGTCGATTTCTGTAGGAAGATATGTAGGAAGACATTCCCAACCATCCAATCTTAACTGGGCTTAGGAAGAGCGATAAGTTAGCCACTTGTTCTATCCTAGCTCTACTCTTTTCGAAAAAGACAGGTTGAACAACTGAATAACAAGCAGCTTTCGTAGAAAATTTCTGTTTAGATACCTCCATTAAGAGACTATATGTTACAAATTGAGATGGGACATGAATTAAACAATGCGATTCAAATTAATATAAAATTAAAAATAACTTAAATTATTCCACGTAGTGTGCCACAAACCGTGACACGTGTTTTGCCTCTTTCAGATGCATCCTCAGACAATCTTGTTTGTTTAAGTACGAATGATTTTAATGTTACTATTCTGACATATTATAAAAATAAAAACGGGAAGTAAAGAGGGGAGAATAGAAAAACAGATGACATTTACGTTACAAAATGATTAGCTAGTGAGTTGCATCAATTAGAATGGGTTACACCATTGGAAATAAATTTAGCAGTGGCGAGCAACCCATCTTATTTAAGATATTATTTAATAACAATTCTTTTTTGTTAAAATTTTTATTTATTTCTACAAATTTTAAGCTGTTAGTTTTTAAACTTTTTTATTTACTCGATGGAGTATTTCTACGTTACTATTCTAATTTTACAAAAATCGTATTTTTTTGTTTTGATATACACGTACGTATTTAATTTGAAATACCGGAATATATATTCGTTATGCATTGCAATCTCTTGCCGCAACGAAGATTTTATTTGTAATAATATTTTTGTAAAACCTAATCACAAAATCCAACCGTCTTTAATTTGGATCCATTTTAATTGGGACACGGTGTATGTAAATTTCGCTTTGACGCGTTCGGCTCGTATATTTTTCGTAATCGTTTGACATCCGGCAGCAAATCAAAATACACGTATTCGCCATTTTAATTGTGAAGGTAGACACTTTGCGTTAACTTCGCATACTACGTAAGTATTGCGTAACTGTATATCCATCATCAGCTGCCGATATTGCAGCAAACACCTGACTACAAGAAAATGTTTGTGTAATACCTTTGCTCTTAAATGGATATTCCGTTATTCCAGAAAAAATGTATTTACAATAAAACATTCATTTTAACGTGCCCATTATTTACGTTTTCCCACTATTTGTCTGCAATTTTTATTTTCCCGTTTTATCTAATTATATATACGCTCATTAAACTTTTTATTTCCTACAATTTGCGTGTAAAATATTCAAAATTTTATAGTAAGCTCAACACCTTCTACAAAAAGTAATTGTATTAACTTTAAGTACTTACGCGACCAAACCTTTAAAATAGAATAGATAGAATTCTTAACAGAATTGACTGAAATATAAAAAAATATTCATCCAATCTACATTTCTTCTTGTTTTTCATATTTCTCATCGAGTAAAAACGGATTTTTACTGTACTTAGTTCAAATGAGCCCTCAATTCAATGTGTATGCGTCACTTAATAGGTTGTTGGACAAATATAAACTTAATTCAGTCATTACTGCATCTCTTTTTTGCAAGTTTTAATTATTTTCTATACTGCATAGTGTTGTGCATATACAATAGTTATAAAAAACACCTGCTTCGATATTTTCCCAAAATAAAGGTATAGTTTATTGGAAAACTTAAATAAAACAGTATTTACTTTAAATTTGAATCGTTCAAATTATGTACATTCACACAAGTTTTGTCACTAACGACCCGAGATTAGCCTTTTTAAATCTTCAGGCATTCAAGTGTACGGATGAACTTGAATTGACGCTTAGTAAATTACTGTATCGTGTTTATATAAGAAATAAATGTATCACTAAGCTTAAAGCCATTGCTGGCAAAAAGGATTAAACTATGGCAATGCCTACATATTTTAAAGTGCATACGTGTACTTCAATGCCTGAAGATGCCGAAAAGCGGAACCCGCATCATTAGTGACAAAACTTGTGTGAATGTACATAATTTGAACGATTCAAATTTATTATTAAAATTCCAGCAAGCACCTTCGCTCGAAATCTTAAAGAATTTTACTTTATTTTCATTAAACACACATTTAAATATAAAACCTTTTACAATCTGACATTATTGATATTTTAAAAGCGTAAATTTCGTGGCAAATACTTGTCTTGGGAAAACTTCAATTTTCGATTCGTAGAATTACTAAAAAGGTTCTTAGCATCCTGTAAAGTTTTGTACAAATTAACAATCAAGTCAACAGCGTATCTCGATTACTTTTCTTCGTGGAAGTGAAAGAACTTCGCCTGTGATGTACAATGTCAAGGAACCCTTAAAATATAGAGGTCGTAAGTTTTTAAAGAAATAAAATATTTAAAAAATCTTTTTTCTAAATCATATAATTTATTTTTATAGCTATACTTTCATTTTGGGGGGTATTTTTTTACAATATATTGCACGAAACACTAAACTAAGCTTTATTTAGAAAAAACTGACCTTAAATAATAATCTTCGTATGCCTATCTGACCTAATTCTTAAAAGCTGTCATTAGCAAAAGTCTGCAATATATTTTCGATATTACACTATCTCGGAGCGAAATGGGGATGAAATATATTAAATAAGGTACCGATGTCAGCGAGAACGAAGCCTTCGGTCGACTGCTACGAAAAGACGAAAGGCATTTCCCAAGCACATGGAAATAATGTTTTTAAAAAAAATAATAAAGTTAAAATTACAACGCATTTAGTCACACAGGATTAATTAATTTTTTCAAAAATTCTGAAAATTCAAAAACTGTTTAAAACGTATCATAATAAAGGTTAATTCAACAAATGTTAACTTAATTTTGATTCATTCATTGAAAACATTTTGCACACTACAGTGCATGCAACCAAATCTTGAGAAATTTCTCAACGGGAAATCCCTGGCAAACTTTTAACACGAATAACTTCGTTAAACTGCGGAGTACGCCCTTTCAGAATAGTGTAAAACCGTAGCGGGTTGTAGTGGGTACTACGTTGTATACGTAAGGGAATTTAAAAAAATGAAATTTTCAAAACAAAAATGTCATTTATTTTAATGATTGAAGGATTGATGTAATTCTTTTTTGCATTCCGTCTTAAAAGAGATTTATTTGACGACTAAATTAAAGTGAGTTTTCTTTAAAATTAACTACTGTTAATTTTTTCAAAGAGTAAATAAAATACTCCGAATTGGAAGGGGCTGTAGTTTTTTTAATCAAACGCGTGAAATAATATTTATATAAAGCAATGGTGAGAATTTTAAAAAAAAAGCGACAAACTCGACGAAATATATATTTCACAGAGTAATCATTTTTACGAGATGAAAGCGTCGGTTAATTCATGTCTCGCGCCCGCAGGGTTAACGAGTTGTAGCCGGGTCGCCATGACAACGTTGACATAATTAAGGTTCAATATTGTCAACACTTTGGGCAAGGATGCCTTCGTAACTTACGGGGTGGCTGTGCGGAATGGGTTTTGCGTATATTTATTGAGTGTACCCTGATCGATATTAGCACCCGACCAAGGACATTTAAAGGATAAACGAATAAAACATATAGGCTTAGAGCCTTCATGGTTTTGTGCGCAATATATTCTCGTTTTACAAAATATACGCTCTCATAAAATTTCGATAAAAATACAGAAAACGACGATTGTCTTCGATTTCGACAACATGATAATATTAAATTGTCATTCACTCAATTTCGTACGATAGGAAAAAAAATGTGTTTCTTTTTTAATCCATTTCCAATTTAAATGTGGAGCACTTGCAGATGCTTAACGTCTCTTTGAATGATGCGAATACAAGGAAATAGTTAGGACAGGACTAGTGGTAAGATAATCGCTCTCGCTACAACCCAATTAAGGATAAGATGTGAATTTTTAACATCACAGACATTCATAACTTTTAACAGAACTCCACAAATAGATTGAAAAATATTCTGTAACGGAATTCGAACCCAAACCGTAAACAAAGTAAACGACGTCGACCACTCGAACACTGACCCGAAATATGACTTTTAATATGAACATATTAATTTAAAAATAGCATAGACAAACGGTTTATTAATATTTTATAACAAATGTCGTAAATAATTTATTTTTGTACAAAATGAGGATTAAAAATTCAAAAAGTGATTTGTCACAAATTTTGAAAAATGCCGTTTAATATCAATTCTAATTAATAGTCCATAATAAAATCTATGATTGAAAATTACAATTAATGTTCAAAAAAAATATTTTCCTGTAAAAATAAAATCATAAAGTTGACACATTCAAGCACACCTTGATTTCTCCAACACTCAAATCATCATTTCCCAAGCTCTGTATTTGTGTGACAATATACTTTTTGAATGTTTGCTCCTATTGTCATATTAAAAGTTTTTGACATGTTCACTAGCTAAGCAAAACCAAACTCTAATATTGTATAATCTTACAACGAAAAATGCGGTGTTTTGATTAACAAAGAAAACTTTATTGAAACAATGGGCCACCGCTTGAGAACATCAGTGTTAAAAATATATTTTATTATCTTTTACTATCAGATTTCACTGTTGCGAGAATTTCAGTATTTTTTTTTAAACCATGTCCGCTCCCAATGTGGAGCATATGGACTCCTAATGGAGTTTATCTCCACAGAAGTGTTTCTGCGAGAACTGCTTGTTACTCAGTTGCTCAACCTCTCTTTTTCCAAAGAGAGTAGGGATAGAAGGATAGGGCTAAGACAAGACTAGTGGTATGCTAATCGCTTTCGATACGCCTCGTTCATAGGATAGGATGGGTGGCAGAGGAGAATTCAAAACATCACATACATCCATGCCTTTGAACAGAAATTCATAAATCGATTGAAAAATCAATTTTATAAAACTGTCCGAACCGGGATTTGAACCCGTGCCCTCCGTTACCGAAGTCACAACGTTGGCCACTCGATCACACAGGCGGCAGTTTCAGTTTGCGAAAATTTCACTATTTTACTTACTCTTAATTTAAGAACAACGTCAACAGAATGTATTCCGACAGTGGAACATCTAAACATCTTCTCGTAAATTTCACGTGATTGCTTGAAATCATGATCATGATGAACTTGGCAAAGTAGTTCTTCGTATGGATATATTCGTTTGAGTAGATGTTTATTGATCCTTTCAACACGCCTGATTCCTTTATACTAGTTCACGACTCATTAATTACCTGAGATGCTCTAACAATTGATTTACCTTTCCGCAGGCAATGGTGGTACTTTAACTTGAGAATAATTTGTTTTAATAAATGAAAATTAATCACTTATCATTTTTAAGCTTGCTTATTTTTCAATTACCTTAAAACAATAATCTTTATACAAGGAACTATAGATTAAACAACTCTAGATTAATATAAAATTTAAAATAACTTTGATTATTCCACGTATTGTGTAACTAACTGTGACACGTGTTCAAGATCGCGTAGATTCATCGTCACAGAGTGGTATCTATCGACTCTCTTGTGGAGAATGTCAAGCTTCATATGTTGGACAGACAGGTAGAAACTTTAATATTAGAATTAAAGAACATATAAGTTGTCTAAAAAGTAACAATTTCACTGAGTTTGCTAATCATTTAATAGAAAATAATCATAATTTTAATCAAATTAGTAATTTAGAAATACTCCACCGAGTAAATAAAAAGGGTTTAAAGATGAATAGTTTGGCCCAAGATTCTAGAAATATAAACCTCTTAGACAAATCAGAAGAAATATTTTAATAATTCTCTATATAGGAATGGTTGCTTTCCATTACTTATATTGTTTCCAATTATGAGTATCACATACCAATCTGATTGACTGCAGCTCATTAGTTTGAATGTTCGTAATGTTAAACGTCATTAGTGCCATTATATTTTGCTTTCGACTTATACGTGGCCAAAATGAGAATTCCACCATTCTTGAGAATGTGAATCTAAATGTTCCTGATTATTTTTGAGAAATCGTGGACATGAATTGTTTGTTCTCCCAAGGTGTAGAACCAGCCTGCAATGGGGATGCCACTGGGAAGAGCTTTAACGGTGTTCAACAATATTGCTTCGGATGTCGACATATTCCACGTAGACGTGTGTGAGTTCCGACGAATACTATTTTTTATGTATTAAAGTAGAGTTCGTCGGAGCTTACTCAGTTGACTTCTTTGCCATTATTTTTTCTACTGATTTTAATATTAAATTTTACTATTTTTTTTCTCAATTGTAAAAGTTTTAAATTTATAATTTGTCAACCTTTTGCAATGTTAATTAAATAAATAAATAAATAAATAAATTACTTTTGTTTCATTAAAAATCTGCACTTAGAGCCCTGTAATTCTTGGGTTGTGATTTTATGAAAGCATTCGTACCCGTCGACACTACAACCGAATAAGACTAACGCTCAACTGGTTGTTATTTAGTCGCTCAACCTCTCTTTTCCAAAGAGGGTAGTAGGAATAAAATGATAAGGATAAGACAGGACTAGTGATTAATTAACAGTAGCGCCCAGTTGAATTGAAAGTTCGGAAGAGTGGGAGGCAATATTAAGACATCACAAACAACCATGCCTTCGAACAGGAAATAGATAAATTGATCGAAAAAAAGACTGTTTCGTACTGGGACTCGAGCCCGTGAGGCCCGACACGGAAGCCCACAACGCTGAATGAAAATATGAAGAGACAACTAATTTTCAAATTTAAATATTTACAGAAATTGCAGGTATGTGATGATTTGATCTAAGACGAATGATTTTCTTATCTTAACAAGGGGCTTGCTGGCCGCTTCGAAATTGAACAAGGGGCTCGCGCGAGCCCCCTCCAGCCCATCCCCTACTTAGTTGCTCAATCTTTCTAAGAGAATAGGGTTAGAAGAATAGGCCTAAGACAATACTTGTGTTTAGCTGATCACTCTTTATACGCCCAGTTTTTATATGATTGGTGGGAAAGGGGAAATCAAGACACCACAGACATCCATGCCTTAGAATAGAAATCCATAAATTTATTTAAATCTATAAAAAAATAAGAACCAGTGACCTCCGCATTTTAACTCTACGACGTTGATTCTAGACCAGTGTTCTTAAACATGTGGTCCACGAAAGTTTATTGCCGGTCCGCGAATAATCGTAAGTCGAGGACTGACTTTATCTAAATATTTGGTTGACACCGGTCCGCGTAAAATTAATGTAAAAAGGTCGAAGAACACTGTTCTAGACCACTTATCCAATAAAAAAAGAAGGAAAATTAAATTATATATAAATCGCATCTTAAATAGTTATTTAAAGTTTATGACAGCAAAACTAATACTATCTAAGTAAGAGTAACTATCTCAGTTCTCTTGTAAATATCATATTAAGTCTCTGCAGGAAACTGTCACGTTGAATGTTTAAGTCTTTACAAGAACCCGGAAAGATACATTTAACGCTGTGAGCTCATTTCAGTTGTGTAAATTATGATATCAACGTCGTATTATAAGACATTCAGTAATATATTTCAACGTTTACGATTATAACTTTATAACCATTACGTAGTACCAAGATAAATTCATATAAAATTAGATTTGATAACTACTTCATATGTTATGTTACGAATCATGACATAAATTTCGCCTCTTAAGGGGACCCAGTGGTCTAGCGGCCGAAAATTTAAGCTATTTTAAAGATTTTTTTTTAGTATGAAGGGAATGAATAAATGCTTTTTAACTTTTTCACACATATTTTATTACTTATCAACTAAACAAAAATTTAAATTTAAAAAAAAATCATAAAGATAAGAAAAATGGCGCTGAAGTCTCCCTCTTCAAACAAATGGACCTGACTGGGGGGGGTGGTTTATCTCTCCCTCTTATTTGAAATTTTAAAAAATGACGGATTCTTAATTATTATAAGTATAGTTACGACTGGAACTAGAATAATAAAAAAAAACATTTTTGACAAAATGGCGCGTTGCCAAAGTTAAAAGTCTAAAAACTACCCGTTTTTAACAACGTTTTGTTTATAAAAAAATAGTTTTTTTTTACCTTAAGTATTTCTTTTAGTCCCGGTCATAGCCAGTACTTTACAAAACAACATACTCAAATTTCAGACAAATCGGTTGGGTAGTTTTTTGTTTTTGGCCCCCACCAGACGAAAAAAAGTAGTTTTGAGATAAACGAGTTTAAAGTTTTACGCGGCCCTACTACAGAGCTTGGCGCTGACCTTGTAATGGGCTGTAAAACCGGAAATACTAGGAATATCGTCACCAAACTTTAAGAGTATATTTTTAAGATACTATACTTTCAAAATATAAAAAAATCGACCTTTTGAAAATTCTAGACCACCCTTAAATGATCAATTATTATTTTTTCTTTTTTACTGGACCTAAGAAAGGGGGGTTAAATATTTACATTGATAGTAATAATTTAAAAATTAATTTTATATTTATTAGGTAGGTTAAAACCAAATGGAAATAAATTGAACTATGATGAGCAGCCTATATTATTTTATTCGTAAACTTTGCGATGTTCTGTCTGATGATGCTTCTCAAACAGGTTAAGTTTGTTTCACAGTTTTTCAACACAAACTGTGCTTAATATTACAAAATCCTATTTATTCATTAGAGTTTATTATATTTTTTTTGCTTAGTAGCATCCAGTGACGTCATTTTTACCTCTAGCAATTTGTAAACACAATTTTTTTTAAAATAATCGGAGCTATAAACTTTTTTACGACTTTGACTCTGACTCCACAGTTCTGGTAAAATGTCATGTTTCAACGTAAAATCTATTTAGTCAGTAACGCTGGTTCAAACAGTTGTCTTTCTCATTGAACCATAAACACACATTGTATGTAGTACATCAAACCTCCTATAGTTTTCAACATTTATGTTACACTTCGCCTCTTCTTCTTTTTATTTACGACCTACTGTAAGTTAATTTTACTATGCCTATAATTTTAATATGCCTATTATATATGTACACATATCTAATATATATAAATGAATGTTTGTTTGTTCGTACTTTATGCGTTGCCACACCGCTCATCCGATTGCAATAAAATTTTGACAAACTTTTTGCTTGCACTTCCGGGAAGGTTATAGGCATAGTAAAATTAACTTACAGTAGGTCGTATATAAAAAATCAATGTTTGTATGTCTGCCATACAGTTAATTTTAACAACGTATGCTTGCACTTGCGCGAAGATTATTATAGTACAATAAACTTACAGTAGACAATCGGCAGCAAACGTCAAACGTCAAATAGACAGAGAAAGAAAACATGCACTTCAATAAACACAATTTCACTTCAAAACACTTTCTTTATTTAAGTGACATTGTAAAGCTTGCCGGGAACCGGCTAGTATTATATAAAAAATGTAAAAATGTTTGATTTCTTTAAATCTACAAATACAATTGAAAGAATCTTTTCTTTATTAAGTATTTTTTTTTATATATACCTAGTCTCCTATAACGTAGTATTCATATAGCGTAGTTCCAATATCTACGCTATAGGAGGGTCAACTGAAATTTTAGCAAATTTTACACGTGATACTTATCTAACTCTCTTTTCCTTTCGCTCTAAGAATTTCAATCTCATAATAATAAGAACTCAGTTAATCCGAAAGAAAAATTCGACCAAGAAATTTCTCTTAAGTAATGTGGATACATGTATACCTATAGTAACGATTATTATATTATACTTAGGGTATAAAATATAAACAACAATTCTTGGAAGAATTTTCGGAATTGAGGTATTCTTGTCAGGATAATGCGTAGGATCCAAAAGCACGACTTTGACGTACATTATAATATGTACAATATTGTACCTTATTTTAAAGCAACGAAATCTTTCGAAATTAATTTTGCGAAATAACATCACTTTGAAGGGTTATTTTAAGCTTGAGACTCACCTTGATTTATAATCTTTGGCATTGACTTACTGAAATAAACAATTTTGTCACATTTTCTTTTAACAACAGCTTAAACCAGGGTATGGCAAACTTGATTGTAAAATTTTTAGGCTCGGCTTGCCAGGTACCAAACTGGAAGATAAACGTGTACATGAATAACTCTATTTAAAAAATGGGATTAGCATAGATACATACTTTTATTATAAAATGATATGTTTACATATTTAGTAAATTTATCCTGCGATGAATGTATTTTTTTTTCTGAGACAATACTTCATCATATAAAATATAAAAATAACTTAGATTATTCCACGTATTGTGCTATAAACTGTAACACGTGTTTCGCCTCTTTCAGAGGCATCTTCAGACAATCTTACTTTCACAAATGCTTGTTTAAGTACGAATGATTTTTATTTAATTGATAAAAAGTGTTAATAAATTTAATGTCAAATTTGAATTAGTTTTATTCTGTACACTTCCATAAATGTTGTCAACAACGACCCGGGTTTCGCCTTTCGGCATCTTCTGGTTTTATCTAGTGAACGAATGCACTTGAACGAAAACCAGAAAATGTCGAAAGGCGAATCCCGGGTCTTGATCGACAAAATTTATGGAAGTGTAAAGAATAAAAATAAACCTATTATTTCTGCTTGCTTTATTTAAGTGTCGGTTTTTTTTGGGCATGAATGTATTATTATTGCCAGATTATATTTAAATTATGTATTTTAAAGCTCCGTTTTAAAATGCCATTATTAGCCTTAAGTCCCGCATCTTAGGTAGTTTAGTTATGCGGCGTGGAATCTTTTGCGAGATTCCCAATATCCAGAGCCTCTGCCTACTTTTAGGGAAGTTTGAGTGAACCGAGAGCTTGCGTATTACATTTATGACGTAATTTAATGATTAATTTGTTTTCGTTATCAAGTACTCGATGCTGTTTGGATTCATTCCGAACAGATTCAGATTGTAAGTATTCAATTTTTCAGTAATTTCATAGATTCGTATCTAAAATTATTTAAACTTAGATTTTGTATTTGTTGTTCTCTACTCATGGGTGGGATGGAGGGGGCTCGGAAGGGCTCACACGAGCTCCTTGTTAAATTCTACTAAGGCTGGCGAGCCCCGTGTTAATTTAAGAGAAAACAATATTCTCATAATGAATAAGTAAATATCTGCAATTTATGAATTATATATCGACTGTGGAAAGGGAAAAGTACGTAACCTACACAACCTTGAAATGCACGGAGACTCCTAAACTGGGGTTTAATTGTCATAATCTAATATTAATTAAAGAAATTGTCTATGAAAAACTTTTGTTTCAGTACTTTTTTCTTGGTTTATATTTTTACAATGTCATCTTTTTCAAACATAAAAGTTTAGATACTAATTCGGTATTTGCAGCTTGTATCCTTTTGGTAGAATGTTTGAAACCTGTTTTGAAAAAATTATGGGTTACGTCTTTTTTCTTTTCCACAGTCGATATTATCTACGACAGCTTCAATACACACAGAAGGATATTTTTAGCCACACTCATTAATTTTTTTACGGTAAATTGCATATTGTAAGATATTATAAGTGTATAAAGTAACAATCGATTGCTTATTTATTTATTGCATATAATTGCACAGGAGTGATAAAAAATTAACTCTTTTCCCACAACACTAAGAATCGCTTTGAGATTAAGCGAGCCCCTTGTTAACATATAGCAGCTCACTGCTGTCTCCACCCACCTCTAATTTGATCCTATAGTCGAGATGCACAGAAGTCGATTACTAATAGGGTAAAAATATCAAGGAGGTATTTCAGTTCTACAATTATTTATATGTTATATGTTGATAGCTATTTTGGCTCTCGCCATCGTCAGAACTATAGTTCTGACGATGACGATGACGATGACGTAAAATTTTTGGTAGAAATAGATTATTAATTATTAATATTTTAAATAAATCAAATAATCATTTTAAAAAGGTTCAATATCCGAGTATAATGATGTCTGAACCATCCATTGTCAATAGAATTCACCCAAACTTTTTCACAAAACCTTTCAAACTCATTTTTCTCTTTTATCCATTTATACGATAGTATCCTTTCAAATCCTTTATTATATAATACTCCACGCCTCTTTTATGTACTTACAGACAATACTAAATCTACAAATAATATTTACTTAATACAAATGCTTTTTTTTTTTAAATACACTTCTTGTCAAACTTTTTATTTAAGATTTTTTTTCATCACTGTCCCGTTCTAAATGTAGAGCATACGGCTTCCTAATAGAGGTATCTAAATATAAGTTTTTTTACGGAAACTGTTTGTTACTCAGTTGCTCAACTTATCTTTTTTCTGAAAAAATAATGATAGAAAGATAGGGCTAGGACAGGACTAGTGGTTAATTAGTCACTCTTGCTTTGCCTCGTTAATGTTAGAAAATAATGTTCGAACTGGGACTCGAATGTACGAGATTCGTCACGGAAGCCTAGTCTTCCTCTTAGTGACTTCAAAAAAATAACGAAAGTTAGCAAAATCAAATACATCAATAATAGTGTTAAGTTTTTTTTTTTAATTCTCCATTTGACAGATACTATTTCAAAATTTAATAAGGTGTGAATGTCCAATAAAAGCTGAAAAAAAATAAAAACTTAATATCATTACTGATGTATTTAATTTTGCTAATGTTTGATATTTTTTTCAAAAATAAATTGTGCGTTTTGGTTGAGATGCGATTTTTTAATGAAAAAAAATAGGAGATCCCTGCTTAAGCACGCAATTAGCACCAAGTTATTTTTTTACAAATAAACCTTATTAGAATATGATAATAAGGAATGCTTATCCTAACTGGGATGATTTGAAAATCTTATCAACTTAGATTCTATCAATTAAACGTTTCTTTGTAAATAAGCTATTCAATATTTTCTCTTAATTATATGTGTGTCTGTAGACCGTGACCCTTAACCACTTGAATACCAAGCGGACACCGGTTTCCGGAAAATATGCAAGCGAACACAGATGTCCAAGACATTTAAAATATCAAAGACTTGGTATTTTAATAGAATATAAGCAATATTTTGATAAATATGTGTAGTGCTATCGAGTCAATATAGTATTTTAAAATATCGAATTCGAGTGTATATTAGGCAAAATTATTTTTGTCAAAAACATGCAGTATCTCTGGGAAATATTAATGATTATTTTGCGCGGTATTCAAGCGGTTAATAATATTACTGCTGCAGAACTCAATACTTGTCACTAGGGCTTCCAACTAACCGGACTTATAGACTAACCGGTTTTCGGTTTTTTTCTGACAAATAAACCGGGTTACCGGCTTAAATCAAAATATCGTGTATTTTGATTAGGTAGGTATGCAAAAAAAATCGTAGAATTTTTTCAATATTTGGCATAACAGCTAATACTCCAATTTAAAAAATCGTGCAAAGAAATTATTTAGCTACTAACAAGCACACATAGGCATAAAAATAGGTAGAGAGATTTAGATTATTAATCATAAAATTCCATACGCTTAAAAATGGTACATGTTAATTATATGGAATTCTTTTTATAGAATTAAATAGTTTTTTAGAGATTTATCAGGATGCTTTTTTTTTAAAATCAATAAAGGTTATTGAGTGACGTGCATTTAAGAATCATTCGTATCTTAATAAAATATTACGAAAAAATGTTAAATTTATACAACTTTGAGACAGAAGTAGTTTATTTTACAAAATGTATATATATATATACATGTTTGTTGTAATTTGTGAATTGTTTCCTATATCACGCAGTAAATTCATTATAAAACATTTTTCTTTTTGTAAAAAACAATGGAAAACAAGAAAAGAGTATTTTTGATAAAACCCGGTTAACCGAGTGAAATAAACCGGTTTTCGGGTTTTTTCCAAACACGTGATAAACCGGTTAACCGGTTTCGGTTTATACCGGTTTGGAAGCCCTACTTGTCACTAACCTTAAAATATTCGCAATAATATTATACAGTTTTAAGTCGTGTTAAAACAATAGATATGCGTTTAAAGACTGTATCCTTTAAAACGACAATTACCAAATATTTTTTTAATTAAAGTTACATTACTGTTATTATTAATTAAATCTTTAATTTCATCTGCAATTCTACCTTCCGAGCCAATTACAGGAATCGAAACGAACGTTGAATAACTTAGTTTTATAATTTGCAATAAAATGCCGACACTTCAACGAGCTCTAGAAACGATACGGCAAAGTTATTTCTTCCCAGCTATCAAATAAGAAAAGGGGGTATGCCATAAATTCAAATGAATTTATTAATGTTGTCAACGAGTGTACGAAAACTGGTTTCTTGTTCAAAATTATAAATTATTATTAAGTACCTCCGAAAATGGCTGAAAATTTTCATCTTTCATCTTTGTTGGTTTACAGTATAATTAATGGTTTGAAGCTTTGCTAGATTTACTAATTCACTATTTTTAAATTGATTTTAAGATTATTTTTATTTAAAAACATGGTTGTGTGTTATGTCTTAAATTCACTTCCACCACCTATCTGATCCTTAAAATGAAGCGTGGCGAGAGCGGTAAGGTTAGTCCTGGCTCTATCTTTGTATCCCTATCCTTTCGAAGAAATAAAAGTTGAGCAAATGAGTAACAAGCAGCGGTGGGCTGCCAATACCTTAACATGGGTCTCGGTAAATCTTATCCATTTATTTGTATCCATTTCCGCTCCCAATTCGGAGCATATGGCCTCCTAATGAAGGTATCTCAACAAAAGTATTTTTTCTACAAGAACTGTTTGCTACGTAGTCGCTCAACCATTATTTTCCAAAGAGAGTAGTAGGGATAGAATGATAAGGCTAAGACAGGGCTAGTGATTAACTCAAACCCATGAGGTCCGGCACGGAAGCCCACAACGCTGAATGAAAATGAAAGGGCTACTAAGTATTGTTTCCTAATAAAATTTAACCATCTACATAATTTGCAGTTAAGTGCTGATTTGATCTAAGACGAATGATTTTCTTATCTTTACAACTTTACAAGGGGCTCGCCGGCCACGCTGAAATTTAAAAAAGGGCTCGCGCGAGCCCCCCCTCCCCTCCCCCGAGCCCCCTCCAGCCCAACCCTGGTAACAAGCAGTTCTCACAAAAATATAAAACGGGAGCAATAATTACTTTGAAACAATATCTTTTTACTCCATTTTTTTGTTCTTATGATCACCAAAAAAAAAGAAAATTGAACGACTCTACTAAAACAATAAGTGCTTCATTAGAAATAAGTAAAGCTCCAAATTCGTAATAGACATGATTAAACATATAAAATCACCACAGTTTTAAGAATTAATATATTATTTGATATAAGTATACAAATCACGTACCGATTTGTATACTTATATCAAATAATATATTTCTTCTTTTATAATATTATATTTAATTTATCTCAAGGACTAGCTAATAAAAAAAAATTGCCAGCTCAACCCTTAAATAATTACCCCGTCTCAGTTTCGGTGGGCTGTCGTAAATATACAAACCCGACACCCCCCTATATACAGCCAATGTTACAGCATGGTGTTATATTATATTATTATTGTATCATTATTTTCTTTATATTACATAATCTACGAGTTTTTTTGCTCCGTGACTGCAGCTAACATATTATCATTTTTTTATCACAAAGGGAAAACGACGTAACCCACGCAGAATTTTTTTACAGGAGGAACAAAAAACATTTTTCGATGATTCTGTTCAAAGTCAAAATATTAAAAATACACTATATTAGGTGAACTATTAACTCAGTGTTAGAAAAACCTCTGTGTAAGTCTTTTTTCCTGATCGTAATTTTTACTATTTATTATGTCGCCTACTGTGGCCCAGTTTGTTAGAGCTTGCTCTACCAATCACGCAGGTATGGGTTCGATTACCGGTCAGATTACAGTGAATTTGAGAATTATTCAATTTAAAGTTGCGATCGAAGACTGTGTGTTTGTGATGTCAATTCACACTATTTCCTCTCCTCCCATACTTCTGATCCTTTATTAACTGGGTGTAGCAATAGCGATTAGTCAACCACTAGTCCTGTTCTTGCCTTATCCTTCTCTCCCTACACTTTTTAAAAAAAAGTGAGGTTGAGCAACTGAGTAACAAACAGTTCTCATAGAAAAAAAAATCTGTTGAGATACTTCTAGATACCCAATAAAAAAAATACAAACTTTTCGTAACGCTAGGTCTTGACTGAACAAAGACACTGCGAACGCGATTGAAACACGGCTTAAAGCGAATCAAAATATCAAATAAACTGATTGCGGCGTGCTTTTTGTAACGTAGGACACTCTATAGCGGCGGAGACCATTTGATATTATCGTGCCGCAACAAATCGCTTTGCATTTACTTTGATTTTGTTCACGTAAGACATACAGTTATTCAAACTTAGCTTAATTTAGATACTAATTCGGCATCTGCACCTTAAATCCACTGTATACATTATGATTATTGGAAAAAAGCTTACGGGATTAAGCTTAAGGGTTGCATCCTTTTGTCTTTCAAAAGTCCATATCATAAATTATAATATAATGAACAATTTTAGTATTTCACACTTGGGTCTCGTATAACACGGCACTTTTACAAAATGGTTATTGAAGTGTGATATTTTAAATAACACGATTTTAGAAGAAAAAAAAACAAAGTGGCGGAGTCAGAGTCGGAGTCGTGGTCTTTTGGATGTAGTTGCAGTCGGGGATATAAAATTATTTATTATATAAAGTCACATCGCAACCATCTTCTTTAAGTTTTCATGAATACTATAACCAAATATGTAGTTCTGATTTAAAATTATAAAAAATACTAATACTGTTAGTACTGTGAATACATTTCGTAGTTCATTATTGAATGAAATGTTCGTCACTCATTCCACAATCATATCTACTGTGGAAAGAAAAAAGGACGTAACCTTTAGTTCTTCTAACACAGCTTTTTTCGATAATCACAATGTATACAACTCGACACACGTTCTATCAAAAGGATGGAAGCTGAAAATGCCGAATTAGTATCTAAATTTAGCTTTTAAGTTTGAAAAAGAAAGGCTTGTAAAAATTTCAACCAACAAAAAGGACATAAAAAAAGGTTTTTCTTGAATAATTTATTAAATTAATAATAGGCCAAGTCAATAAAAAACCAGTGTATCAGTCACCGTGCACTTCAGGGTTGTGTATATTTCATAACTTTCTTTTAGCGTAAAATCATCAAAAGACGTTTTTTGTGTCTTCTTTTTCCTTTCCTCAGTCGATATGTCTAAATTTTAATTACTTTTTGACCCCATGAAACTAATATTTTTATATTAGACTCAATTCTTCTTTCGCAACCGTTTATGTCGCGTACAAATTATCTATCTGCATTAATTGCTTGGTGTTTTTTTAAATTATAGTTTAACAATAATTTTCTTAATAGTCTATAATTGTGTACTCAAACATTCAACGACAATTCTTCATAAACGCGTATATTCATTGTTTCGCAAAAATACAACGACATAATATTTAGCTTTCTTAAATTAAAATACCTTAATAAATATGCTTTGTTTTAAAAGTAGCAGCACTTCTGTTCCATATATTTTTGACATTTCCAAAACGCTGAATTGTTTAATTAATGACCCATTTGAGTAAGGTTGGTCCTCTTGTAGTTTTGTAAGTATCCACATTTTCATTTCAAATGTGCTGTTTTTTTAGCATCTCATATCCAGGCCTGTAACTAGGGGGTGACGAATATGACGAAGGCCCAGGGCGCCGAGACACTAGACAGCTAGACACTAGCACAAGGGGCGTCAAAATGATCATAAGATTTTTTTTTAAATACTGAAATTTCGACGTAAAATCTAGTCTTATCTTAAGCGTCAAAATTTCTTTCAGCAGCTCTGCCCATATCATGACATTATACTTAAAACTTTTATTTAATGTAGCGGTAACAGATTTGCATATTAATCAGGTGGATCTTGGTGTAAGTGCCAGCAAAATCAATACCAAATATGATTTTAGTTGATGTGCTTATACGATTGTATTTCTTCTTGTTTTGTTCAGTCTTGAGTGACATAAAAATTATCATCGAGTTTATCTCGTAATTATTTTTTTTGCTGTAAGTAATGCATCCAATATTGAACATTATAAAAAAAAGGATTATATGTTAAAGATAACTACAGTTCCGATAATGCAAGTATATGGACGTAATTATTGAAACGTGAACGGAGGATTCAAACATTACAAACATCCATGTCTACAGATAAACCATAAACCGATAAAAGCGATAAATTAAATAATTCTAATCAAATACTTAAGCTGCGCATCAGAGTATGAAGAAACTTGCCAATAGACGTAAAAAACTATAAATCAGTCTTCTTTATCTATTAATCTGATTAGCTGTAAGATTGAAGCCTATCTTAAGAAGTTATGAATAGCTTGGCTCAACAATCAGATTGGAAAAAATATTGTCAAATATAATTCTGACGCATTTTATCTACAATATAAATAGATCTTAATTTTCTCGCCACCGGAAACCGCATTTGAATTTTCACTCACGCACAGGTATAACATCTTCCTATTTCAATCCGTACCATAAAGAATGCCAACACAACCTGATTCTGGCCTCCAAGGCTCCGTGAATATATTCAAAATATACGTGTAAGTGGCTCACGTGTAGATTTTCCTTCTTTAGGAAGCTCACTATGGAAATGTTATGAACGAATTTCTCTGATTTCAGAGAGTTCAATTTGTTTCACCGTCAACTGAAAAGATTTTACGTTGCTGTCTTACATGATATTTTCCAAATACAATTTTAAAACAAAAGGTGCACTGAAATAACGATAGTCTTTTTTCCAATGTAATTTATTGCATAATCGATTTTGATAATCCCACACAACTATTGCTACCCGGCAACAATTAGTGTTCTCATATTGTCGTACCAATTATTTATTTTATAAATAATTCAAACATTAGTGGTACAATATTTATAATTATTATGTAATGTAAAGAAAAAAATACATTCTAATATGCAATTAGATTGATTTTATCATAGATCAGTGCTCCGCAACCCATTAGTGTGCCATAGGGCGATGCTAAGTGTGCCGCAGCGCATTACTTCAGTGAAGAAAAGATCAAATATGTAATTTGTTCAAACAATGATCAAGCCAGAGTTGCCTAGTTAAAGTATTGAAGTGGCAATATATTGTATATTACACAATTTAGAACGATGTCTAATTTTATTTTTACATTTACCCTTATGTTTATATGTATATATGTTTTTTTTTATACTATATGCATATTTGAAGTGGGCTGCGGAAATCTGGAGAAAATTTTGGTGTGCCGTGGGAGAGATAAGGTTGCAGAGCACTGTTGTATATATTATAATCACAAATATTTGCAAATGGCCTTACTAACATTTGGTTTAATACCACGCACTTCCAATATAATGACTAGGCTAAACACAGATCCAAGATGTTTTGTATTTGTAAATGTAAATAATTTATTATAAAAATATCAATAATCAGTTGTTAACATTGGGTATTTTAATACTTTTTTAACGATTTTTAAAAGTTTTAGATTTAATAAACGATAACAGGCTTTGGAATATTACCTGAATTAAAATAATTAAAAAAATTAGAAATTTTATAATAACTTATGCAGTGAATCAACTTTAACATTGAGTGATTAAATAATATATTATAATAAATAAATACGATAGCATATTCTTTTTCACGTTCAGTTTTATAATATTCTTATTATTCGTGGTCTGTTTTTAGACATGTCACCATTTTATCTCTCACATATAATTCGGAGATTTGATAACTATAAGGTAACTGCTTGTTACGTCATTAGTTTTGAAAATAAGTTGGAACTTGTAATATGGATGTTTCCAAAAAGCATTAGTCCTGCTTTTCTCTTTTACTCACTGGCGTCGTAAAATCCCTGAGGGTTCTATCAATAGAATATAGATTATATAAAGTGTTCTTGTTGACTGACAGAGAAACCTCAAGAAACCACGTAATAACCACATGTTAAAAAACAAAAGAGAATTAGTTCATGATGATAATAGATTTTATCACCTGAATGGTTTTTTTTGGATAAAAATTGTAAATTACATCCCCTTACCGTCGTTTGCAGACGGAAGGGCGCGATCACTACAGAGATAAGAAGTTCACGGGAACTCCATATGCATTATTTTGCAAATCACATTCCATGTTAGCTTAGTGAAAAGATACAATATATTTTTAACGTATAAATCAATCGGTGGTTACTGATTCAAATTAATTGTTTAATATGATAAGAAATTGTTTCACTTAGTAAAGGATAGGCTCAAAATGCTTTCTTGCTGAGTAAAACCTATCTGCTATCTTGCGATATTCTGTCTGATGGTCCTTCGTAAAGATACAAAACACGTGTTACCTAAACGTAGTGGTTTTATTTATTATATTGAAGTTGTCACTGTCAATGCTTGCTAGAAATGCATTATATTAAAAAATAAAAAATGTGAACATATATGTAACAGAGTTTTAATAAAAAAAATAATACCAGCTTCTTTCGAATAACCGGTCACGCTTGCGATCAACTTATAAAAAAGTGGATCTAAGTTGAAAGTCCGAAAGACTTTATTTAGTGCTGAAATGGATAATCAGTGGTAAATATTTTTTCATTCAATATTCGAATTATTTTGAGTTCAAAAATTTTGAAAGCTCAGACGTACTTGACAAATGTCATAAAAACTAATTTAAACGTTCAGAATAGTCGTGAAGTTAATATACAATATTACCTCGAAATATTACCATTTTCAATATAAAATTTTACGTAATAATTGGAAAGTGAATTCAATTTATAATATAATTCACGTCGACAAAAAATAAAGCGAATTCTTTTTACTTCTTGGGAATTCATATCCAATACGAAAATAGCTGACAGTGTCATTTGATTCTTCGATATTGAATTAATGTTCGTCCTTGAAAGACAGAATGATGTATTACATAATGTATATTACAGCAAAAAAGAATAAGTATTAATATTTAAAAAATCCATTATATATTTAAGATATTAAGTGATTATTTAAACGTGTTTTATATAATTTTAATGCAATATTGTTCTGTTTTTTTTCAGGTGGGCGTGGTGGCTATTCAGGCAGCAACGTTCATGATATTTTTATTCGAGTGGCTTTCACCTAGCGGTTTCGACATGAAGCTCTCACTTAGAACTGACACTCCGAACGCACCACATAGATTTTCACTTTTCCGAACGTACTGGCTCGTGTGGGCGGTTCTTTTCCAGGTTTGTGTCTCTGCTAATATTTTAAAACCTTTTTCATCCAAGCATAGATGGCACAGCTTTTTGCTCTGATAATGATAACTCTCAAAAGAATTTATGAACCATTATTTTTTTTTCTTAAAATATTGACAGAGGTTATTGGGATTTAACACTGTCTTCAAGGAGAGATATTTCACTTTATCACAAATAATATAAGATAATGATCATTTGACATTAATGGTGAGTGAAAAGGTATACAGCAGTGATGTACATGGGATACTTTGAGTGCCACAAGTGCAGTGGCCTGGCAACATTGGCGGATCCAAGGGGGGGGCCATGGGGGCCATGGCCCCCCCCTGAGGAAATTTTTTTCTTTAATTTTTCTACTCTATTAAAACTTTATTGTGAAATGGGATCTTTAATTGTTTAGTTTACGATGTTTTATAGAATACATACTTAATTATGTATTGACTAATTTTATATAGATATATTATTTTTAAATCATCTATTTTTTAATGTATTATCTTTTTATGATGTTTATTTTCGAATTGAATGGCCCCCTCCTTGAACAATTTCTGGATCCGCCAATGCCTGGCAAGGGGGTGCGGAAAGGGCGGTACATTTTTAGGGAAGGCATTTTCAAAAATAAATACAATATTCTCCGAGAAATTATATTTATGCATAAAAAAAAATTAAGCCACCTGTAGTAAAAACTTCTTATGCATTGATAAAAAACAGTGGCTTAAAAACAAAATTAGAGGAAATATTGGGGGAGACAAACACTTTTAGTGGAAAAGAATCTATTGAAAGGCTTTACCCATCTGGGATGTTTTGAAGCTAGATTTTATCAATTACAGGAATGTTGAAAGGTGACATTTTAACTTAACGAAAAGTATCCGATGACTGTGAAAGAGGAGTGTTTGCTTTGGTATGGAGTAGGCAACCAAGTAATGCGGCTAGTGTCAGAAAAGTAAAAAAATATATAGGAGTTGACTACATGATGCGACCTTCATTGTCACAGCCGAAAAAAAACAAGACAGCTCAATGGTGCTACAGCCATCCAACAATATTATAAAATGCATTGTTTTCTTTTCAGGCTGCTGTGCACGTAGACTCTCCTAGAGGTTTCACAGCCCGATTTATGACAAATGTTTGGGCCATGTTTGCTGTCGTCTTCCTTGCCATATACACTGCCAACTTAGCTGCTTTCATGATAACAAGGTAAGTAAATTGTTTGTATCGGCAGTCATTTTAAAAAAGAATATTGTTTAATAACTTTGTTATTCTTCTAATTGTGTCACTCTTAGCTTATGAAATCAGTAGAATATCAAAGATATCGATTTTAATTTATTATCAAAAATGAACTGTCCAATCGATAATATAAACAAACTTAGTTTCACAATGCTTGTTTAACTATGAAGATTGTCTGAGGATGCCTCGGAAAGAGGCGAAATACATGTCACAGTTAGTAGAATAATACGTGGGATAATAATCTAAGTTATTTTAAATTTTATATTTAAATGAACTTCCACAAACTTACCGCCAAATCCATCAAAAGTATGTCCGATGGATACATTTTGAAGCATGAATATACTTTATTATTAGCATATTCTTACAGTGGTAGATTAACCTCTAAGCGAATGAGCCACGCGCTTGAGGCCTCCGAATTTTAAGGGTCTCAATAAAAGTTTATATTATATAACCCATATACTTTTCGTTCATGTTTGATATATATTTATCATTTTAAATGGAATTTCCTGATATTTTTTGTTATCCGAAAAACAAGGCTTCCAAATTTCATTACTTCTGGGGTCTCCCGTGTGCTTAATCCGCCTCTGTATCTTTATGAGATGGATTTTATTCTCTGAATATGAGTTTAATTTAGTGTACACAATTGAACATAAATAATAACATAAACGTGTTACCAGCTTCATTAAAGCTATCAAACAGTTAATATTTGGCATAATGACACAATAATATTATCTTTCTTATGTAAAATATCACATATTACTGTTATCAATAAATTATAATTTATTGTTGCAAATTACCTATCAACGTTCAAAAAAGCTGTCAATAGGTGTCATCATCGTGTGTTTGGTGATTTATAGTTTACTTGTGTATATTCAATGTAAGTCCACTTTATTTTACAGAGAAGAGTTCCACGAGTTTTCTGGATTGGATGATCATCGATTAGCTCGTCCATTTTCGCATAAGCCTATGTTTAAATTCGGTACAATTCCCTGGAGTCACACAGATTCAACATTAGCCAGATATTTCCACGATATGCATGCGTATATGAGAATGTAAGTAACTTTTTAATGTATTTCAATTCACTAAAATACTGAGACCTTCATTGTTATTAGACATCATACATCTTTCATAAACAAATATTCTAATATGTATATATTAGATTATATGTATGTACTAATCACTGATCACTTTTATAGTAATATCATAACTTCCTAAAATCATTTGTTTTCTTATTCTTACACAACTTTGTGAAGAGTAAAGTTAGAATGAGAAAACTAATCGACTGTAAGCAGGGAAAAGAAATCAACGCACACTGAACAATTTTTACAGGAGAGATGAAAAACGTTTTTTTGAATGATTTTAAACCATAGTAAAAATATTACTTAAACACAACATTGAAATGCACAAAAATTTATAAACTGCAATATAATCAATGCAATATAAATTTATTTATTTGTTTTAGAAAAGCCTTCATGAAGGTTGGTTTCCTGGTTGTAATTTTCACAAGCACTTTTTTTCAAACTTAAAAGCCAAATTCATTTACGAATTTGTCATTAGTAGCATATTAACTTATTGATAGAACATGTAATAAGTTGTACACATTTGGGATTATTGAAAAAGGGTGTTTATAAAAAACTGAGCGTTACTTTCTTTTACCTGACCTTTTACAGTCGAAACGAATCACTGAGAACCTTATTAGAATCAACCCGTTAAGCATTTATTTCATTTATTCTAACTCAGCTTTGTCAAAAGCAGACAGATTTTGAAGACAAAGAATTATTAATAAATTCCAATCATAAGAGCATTATGAGAAATGTATTTATTTGGTACATTTTGATGCATTATTTGAAGAAGAAGAAAACATGCCTTTTTTAAATCATAGTTTTATTTCAGTAATGTGTTTGACCAGTGCATACATTTAAATTCCAGTATCCAATCACATGACTCAAATAAATTATTGGAAAAGAATGAATCGTTCAATACTGAAGTTACTCAATTCCATTGTCTTGTTGTGATACTTATCTGTCAAATATTTTAAAAGAAATGCAGAATTATATCGACCAAACAGAAAATCATGACAATAAGTTATTGCTTAGGCCAGCGATTTCCAACCTAGGAGGGGCGCCTCCCTAAGGAGGCGTGGACTATTGCAAAGGGAGGCGCGAACAGTCCAAAATATTTATTTACCCTTTAAAATGTGTCTTTGTTCCTATATAAGTTAAAGGATGGGGAGCCGCAAAGATATTTTTTTCTTCAAAGGGAGGCGTAGTAACATAAAGGTTGTAAACCACTGGCTTAGGCAATATTTTTTTATTAATTTTTTTATTGAACATTTGAAATATTTTATTGTAAAAATATTCTTAATCATAAGCTCATCGTGACCAACTTCCAGAAGAAACTTAATATCAATCTCCACTTCTAGTAACATTCATGTTTCAATTGTTATTTCTTTATTATTAGTCTTGCAATGCAAATGTTTAAAAATTAAAGAATTATACTTCAGTTTTATCTATAGTTCAGGATATTGGAGACGGTTGTCCGCCATGCACATTAAGCAATTGATACATATGAGTGATAAAATATTATTGTTTTATTAATATGATGAACCAACCTGTTTCAGATACAATAAAACAAGTGTGGCTGATGGGATTGGTGCAGTATTAACGGGAGAAATGGATGCTTTTATTTATGATGGAACGGTTTTGGATTATTTAGTATCACAGGTAAATTAGTTTTATTTACAGAAAATATATTTATCATTTATGATTCTACCAATAAGACACATTTATTCTTGGACACTCAAACTTTTCACTTCATTTTTCTACTCTTATGATGACAATTCACTTTCACTTAATATTTTTTTTATAAGTAAAGTATTTTTTAAACATTTTGTGAAAAATTATTGTAAATAAACAGTGCAATCAAATTTCATTATATTCAGTAGATGGCTTAAATACCAAATGGATGCTCTCACACATTGGTGTTTTGATCAATATATTTTGTATCCAAAAGCATATCTTCAATCCATTTTCAAAGATAAACGAACAATGTCCTGACACCCAAATGGTGTTCATCAATAGTTTAAAATTATCAACATTAGCTGCTTTGAATTGCATACACATTCAGACTTTAATGTTCTTCTGTTTAAGCTTAATTAGATGATAGTTCCAGCACCTTTTGTTGTACAAAAAACTACTCTAGATTTAAAAGATTATAAAACAAAATAGGATAATCTTGCTTGATTTGATTAAAATTGATTACTTGCCAATCGAATATTAATGTTATCAATTTTAATTTACGATTACTTATAATTTTCCATAAACTAACCGCCAAATCCAAATATCAAGTTTGCTTATAGTAATTAATTTTCTTGTAATTTTTAGGATGAAGATTGCAGATTGCTGACAGTCGGATCATGGTATGCAATGACAGGCTACGGATTAGCATTCAGCAGAAATTCAAAATATGTCCAAATGTTTAATAAGAGATTATTGGACTTACGAGCAAATGGCGATTTGGAAAGACTTAGAAGGTATACTATTCGCACAATGAAATGAACAAAGAACAATATTTTTTTATCTCAGAAATTATTAAACGTAATTTTCATTTTTCAAGGTTCTATATCAATTTTAACTTTCCAATTTATTATAATGTAAACAAAACATTTTTGTTTTGGCACACAAAAAATAAATTATAAATAATGTTATGTGATTCTTTTAAGAGGTGGTTTAGAAATTGAAAGGTTGTTTTGTAAAAAAAAATGTATTTTCTTTGATATTTTATCTTATAATAATGGAGTTCTTCCAAGTAACTACAACTCAAGCAACAGAACGCGACCCGAGTACTACAAGGTTCTATGTGAACAAAAATAACAATATATAACATTAATGGTACTTGGAAGACTCCCCGCATTGTTTAATTTTTAATATACAAATGATAACTTTGTTATTGGAAAAATAGATGAATTTTAATAAAGATACCATTGAAAACACATTTCTTGATTGCATATGTTTGAGCATTCAACTATTCAACTCAAAACTGTAGGTAGTATTTGTGGTTTAAGAATTTTGTTTTAAGATCTCTTAGAAACCAGGTCTTATGTGGAATTAAAACTATTTCAGATACTGGATGACAGGTACGTGTAAACCTGGAAAACAAGAACACAAATCGTCCGATCCACTCGCTCTAGAGCAGTTCTTGTCAGCATTTTTGCTACTGATGGCAGGAATCCTGTTAGCCGCTATGCTGTTGCTAATGGAGCATATGTACTTCAAATATATCAGACAACATCTTGCGAAAACTGATAACGGAGGATGTTGTGCATTGATTTCATTATCAATGGGTAAGAAATTTTACTGTTTTAAAAATCAGTGGGTCAAGTGAGTAAAATAGGTTAAAAAATATATAATAATCACAAATTTAAAACAGTTTAATAAATTATCCACAAAACTTGTTTTTATAAACTACTGCAATTAAAATAGATTCTGATTAAAATTATTGGATTGTGGAGCACACAAGTTTGAACTGCAATACAGGAAACTTAATTTTTCATTCGTTCAATGGATTGTGATTTTTAAAATTCCCTCCCACCTAACTGATCTCTGAAACAATGTGTATCAAGCGCGATTAGCTAATGATTCATACTTTCCTAATCATATCTTTCCAACCTTCTCTCTTCAAAAAATTGAGGTAGATTACTTAACTCAGTTCTCTTTGAAAAAAGAGTTTGTTAAGATTAACTCCACATTGGCAGTGAACAGGGCTAAAATCAAAAAAGGTTAATTAGTTAAAATAGAGAGAATTTAAATATTACAGAGATGCATGCGTTTGAACACAATTCTATAAAGCAACTGAATCATCTTTGACCAATCTACTATGTGCTTGGTATCTATATAAACAAATGCTTCAAAAACAAGTTGCAAAACTCGATCTGGCCGGTTTTTGACGAAAATGAGTTATGAATGCAGTTCAGAGCTCCATCGAAAAATCTATCATGCTCTCGGATAAATCAAATACATTTATTGACAATTGTACGGTTTATTAGTTGAATTAGAGGTTTTATTTATACCTATCCCGAAAGATATAAAATAACTCTTAAAACACCCAAAACAGTTTTTCATAATTTACTCAAAACTCAAAAAAACCTCCAGAGCAGGTTTAACAACTCTGCTCCTCAAATTAAAGTGGTGAATAAAGCAAGGGCTTAACAGCTTAACGACCGCACGTTTTTATATAGAATTTCACCTGGTGGATGGGTAATTTTGCAAAAAATTCGCAAAAAATTGTAATACACATATATGAGCCCGCCGGTCAGCAACCATTGGTTTTCAAAGTCTTAAATACGCATCCAGCAGTCGTAAAGCTGTTATCATAAACTTAACAAGGACACATAACTTCATCATTTTTTTTATTATAAATGTGTAAATACTATACTTTTCGTCATACCAAATTGGTTTGGCATATTTTCCTTTTAAAACCTCCCTATTCTACAAAGTGAAATGTAGAAAGGCAACACAACTCACTCATGGATTTATTTTAAGATTTCAATAAATCAAAACTAAATATTTTGAATATTACTGAAAACTGGGCACATACTCTATAAAAAATAAAAAATAATTTACAGGTAAGTCACTCACGTTCCGTGGGGCAGTATTTGAGGCGACAGATATCATACGTCAACACAGATGCCGCGATCCGATATGTGACACGCGACTCTGGAAAGCACGACATGAACTGGACATGGCGCGCCTACGGATTCGACAACTCCTCAAAGAAATGGAAGCGCACGGTGTCAAACCTTCACATAGAAGGTAAAAATTTTATTAAATAAGTATTTCTAGTCACGAAATTTAGTCATGATGCTGGAAACTTTAAAATAAAGTAAATGTTATCCAAAATATCAAATCAATTTTTCACTCTTATACTGCATGAAAAATTGAATTCATGGTTAATAAAACAATAATGATTTAACTAATAAATAATATAGCGCAAACAAATGATTTCCAATTACATATAATAAATAGTTTTATAATATTGTGTTGATTAAAGTTTTTGATTGATTCCCATCCAAACTTTATGTAAAAATGCAATTAAATATTTTCCATTTTATCTGACATTTCCACGTTGTTGTATTTTACTATTTGAATAGGTATGCAATTAATTAAAAACTGTTGAATTGTATAATTTTATATCAGTGATGTGATGCTCAAAATGATTCACACTATCTCTGTGAGATAATATTATAAAATTTTGATGTTACTGTCTAATGAATGTGTAAAATTTTAGACTTTCAAGGAAAAAAACAATGTTTCGTAACCAAAGTTGATATTAGACAGTAACAGTAAAGTTCAAACTTAAATTGGATTATAAATGCTGCTCTTTATGCTAGGCTATCATCCCTATATCCTATGCATTACAATTTAAAAGGAAAAGTAGATTACCTTTTTCTTAGGTTACCATGTCCCAACTATGTATTAGATTATTAAAATACTCATTTTTTCTTCATATCGCTGATACATCCACTTATATATTATTTTCTGAATATTTACATTATTATTCGTGAAGTGACGTCTTTGTATTATATCTGTTTAGTAACGTTGTCTGCATATTTTAAATTATTATTGAAAATGAATTGGCTTACTTCGAAGTATTTATCTGCATTGAAATTGATATAACAATATGATTCTTCATTGACACTTTTGAATTTTGACACCTCTTCAAAATAATGCTTTTCACAACCATTGCTTAATATTGATGACGTAAAGTATTTAAAAATTTTGTACAATGCATGATTTTTTATAAAAAATTTCCTTGTGATATTCAAAATGTGTAGTTAGGTCATGTTTTTATGAATATTGATTCTTCCAAATTTTAGGTATTAATAAAAGCAAACTATGGTCGAAACGTTTGTGACTGAACTATTTAAAAGAATAATATTTTTTTCCGAAATGAACTTAAGAAATTAAGATGTAACCGAAACACGCGAGTATAAAATAGAAATATTTATTATTCATAAATATGGAAGTGGACAAGTTGCCCGATATTGATCTGGAGAGTTTTCTAGTCAATGAAAAATAATAGTTGGCAAATTATAGCCGGCGTGCTAGGTAATTACTATTGATTATCTACGGCACCTAAAAGATGAAATCCCCGTGAGAGTAGTAAAAATGTTATAAGCACAATCAGTGGTGTAGTGGGGCCAGGTCGGCGACCTGGTACCTGAAAATGAGCCAGGGCGCCCTGCCAACTTTTTGACTTGTAACTTAATTTTCAAGTAATGTTTATGTCTTTTTATTGATTTAATTGTTAAGACTTGTGGTTTTTTAACATCGGACGAATATAAAAGAAAAAAAAATAGGGAAGAAATCAATGACCGACCTGGTACCTATTTATTTACCACTACACCACTGAGTAAAATAACTAAAGATGAACATTATTCTATGTTCTGAGAGATATCTTGTTTATTTTTGATGTCATACAAAGATATAGTAATAAAACATCAAGGAGTTTTTATATTCAATAAATCATTCGCTAATTTATTTAGGCAATATCATACAATACAAACTGTTAGAATGAATGTTGCGATTGATGTATGACGGGTGTATTGGTGACATTGGTGCATTGGTAGGCAAAGAGGACAACCTCGATCGTGCTGGCCGTGCGGAAGTCCACTGGAATCCCCTCCCCTGGAAGTTCCAACACTGACCGCATTCTCAGCCAGCGAATCAAGACTCTCGGAGTAAGTCACCGTCCCAAAATCGCCTTTTTGTCCATCCAAGTGCTACCTATCATTCCTAGCATTTCTGTTTTCCTCTCTGGGTATATTTACCATAGATGAATACTACAAAATATCTCCTGCATAAAATAATCTATTTCTTGTCAACTATGCCCAACTATGCCTGATGCTATATAATTAGGTGTTAAATGTTTTCTGTATATCTGGATTTTTTTTCATGAATTGTCTTATGATAACATAATTTAAACTACTATAAATATTGTTAACAAACATATCATTATAAAAGATAACAGGTAAGTTTTGGTTTAAATAATAAAACAATACCATTTCTTTCGAATTCAACATTATTTTTTGCAATATTGAAATGAATGAAAAATAAAAAATTATTAACAAAACGTGGAATCAAAATTTCATTTCAAATCAAAAAAAACTTTTACCATGCTTTTCTTTGTGATGTTAAAATAATAAGTATGGATTCATAGATTTTAAAATTGCAATTTTGCAGTATAATAAAATGAAACACAATTTTTGAATTAGTTAGAAAAGAAATAATCAGGACCAGGTTTTTCTCATTGCAAGGATTTTTAACTGATAAATAATACAGTAGAACACAGCTATTAAAGGCGATGAAGAATAGATTAATTATTTTTCATTCAATGAATGAGAATACCGCAGAAATATTTCACACACGTTAATTAATTATTTATGTTAATTTAATGTTAACATAGAATTTCAAAATGGTTGTTTTTTCTTCCATTTCGTTGTCAATTTTATACAATTTATTTTTCATATCTGTTTTTTTTTCATTGTCTATACAGCTGTTGCATGTACATTTATGTTTATAATGGAAATCAATATAGCTTTGACATTACACATTACTTAATTTATATATTATTACATAATATATCCTAACAATGTTGAAAAGTCTAATTGAATCATGAATCAAATATGTTAACACTTTCAAAAAGTTGTAATGTACGAATGCTTTCTTACCTAAATCGTTACTTAAAATAGTCCAACATAACAAAGAATAAAATGTTTCACTCTTCCTCAATCCTATCCTAAACCTGTACTTTAATTGATGTTTTCCATTCCCGGATTAATGTTAGATCAGAACCTTTTTTGGGACGGTGTTTACCTTCACATAAAATTGCTGTTGGATGGTTATAATCAGTGTTTAGGAAAGTAATATGATTCTCTTACGTACGGCTTGTATATTGATTTTGAATGCCTCAGTTTATTTCAGTGCTGGCTTTGCTCGTTGCTATTTCTGCTAATATGTTAAGAAGTTTGCTTTAATTCCATGAATGTTTTCATTAATATTAAAGCAATTATTTTTAATGGCAATCTTTTATTTATCAAATGAATTAAAAAAGAGTGTTTATTTTTTTAGACGGCAATGTAATTATGCTTCAGAAAAATGTACATTATGATAATATGCAAAGTTGTTTTAGATGCACATATTATGTAATCAGTCATTTTGTAACCCAAATGGAGATCAGCATATCAACATTTTTAATTAATAAAAAATGATAATTTATAGCGAATTATAATTCAATGATGTGAACTCGAAATATGTGCTGAAGCAGTGATAGTCTGTTCTCCATCATCCACTAAATATTGCTACGTTTAATAATATGCAACATGAAATTAAAACGCTGTATTTTTATATTCTAGTGTTCTTTTGGCGTTTTATGTTTTTATTATTTAATTAGAAATTCAAATAATTAGGATTTTAGCGATAATCATTCATTTGTTGTTTGTCGTATCAATATAACATAGTTTTTACTATCTGAAAATAAAATGAATTTATTTTTACGCCGGTATATTTAAATAAAGTTACTCTTTTTTTAATAATTATGATAGCATCTAAAAATAATGTTGAATTGCATGATTTCAATACACGTTTTATGCAACGAATTACCCATTTCAGGTTAGCAAGTGCGTCAGAGTTGCTGCGTGCCGGGACAAGAGATATGACAAGAAGTCAGCTTCTTTCGACAGATTATCTCGGTGGAAGTGCCCGTGACCTATATAGGTGTGACAATTGGTACTCTTATTCATTATTTGTAACAACTTTTGACTTTTAATCAGAGATGTGAAATTGTGGAAAAAACCACCACTCTGACTGCGGGATTAACAAATGGTCCACCTCTGATTCAATTTGTAGTCACCAGTAGTTTAACTACCCCGACTCCAACTCCTCTTAAGCCCCCACGGCTTTGGCTCTGCAGTCTTGCTGTCAATGCAATATATGTTTACATTTATATTGTTAGTAGGAGTTATAAAAGAATCAAAATAATAAATAAACATTGCATTCTCTCAACACTTATGACATTTTTTTTCCGCGTGTCTGTTAAATAGTATTGCTTTTAAGATTTTTTTTACTCAGTTAAACAGTGAAGTGTTAATTGTATAATTATCAATTTGACGTTTCAGACATTGATTTTTTCATCCTTTCTTACCCTCTGATACAGAAACTGAACATAGGCACATTGGATAATTATTAGTCCTTACTAGGGATTCCAATCCGGATATTCGAATATTCGATATCCAGATATATTCGGCCCTTTTTCAACCATTCGATATTCGGATATTTAGGGAAATATCCGAATAGTATTCGTAATAATTTTTAATGAAATATGTTACAAAATCTACGAATGATCACATCACAATTTCTTCACATTGAAATAATAATTAATAATAATCCCCAGGTAGTGGTGTTTTCGCCTTTCACCGAACTCGGGTGTTATCAATATCTTTTTGCGTTTACGATTATTTAGTAAAAACTCAGAAATCGAGACCACTGTCTACTTGCAAAAACAGTCAGTTATTCATTGTTTATGAAATTATGTTTTTTTTAAATCATAGTCTTAAATATATTTTGTATATGATATATTTGGATAAATTTAAAAAAATAGCAGAAAAGTTAGACGTGTTGTTTAAAATACTTCTAACAATAAAGCCAACGTCAGCTGCTACTAAACGAGTATTTTCAACGCCAGAAACAATTAAAAACAAATTTAGTACATGAAACATTTAATGCCCTATTTTTTTTTAAATATGCATTTTTGAAATTTGAATAAATTAATTTGATTACAAATAAGCTCATTTTTAATATAGGTAGTATTTAATGTAATATTTTAGTATAAACATATAAGGTATGTATAAACTTAAAACTATCCGGATAGTTTCAGTTTTACTATTCGATATTCGAATAGTTAATAATGACGAATAGTTGAAATCCCCAGTCCTTACCTTCTGTGAGAGTTCGAATTTTTCTTTCACACCTATCAATCAATAATAAGTCAATTAAAAAAAAAGAAGCTAAGAACTAAGGTACCTTACCTCTCATTAAACAGTACATGAAATTACCCTTTTATGTCTTAAAACGCTGATTTAGTGATGAGCAGAAACTGTGTCAAAAAAAAATTGTAATGTTACTTTAAAGTTTTTAATGATAGGTAACCACTGCTAGGCTCCCTGCTGCCAAGTCTGAGTGTGTTGATTAGGGATTGCAATTACCGGTATTACCAAATCCAGGATCACAGAATTCATACTGGCATTTAAAATATAAAAATACTGGTAGCTATTTTGGTATTGAAAATCAGCCAATATCGAATGTATAAAAATCATCACACATTTAATTAAAATTGTTTTTGATCAATTAATCTACTCTAAATCTGAAAATAGTTGTATCCAATAGTGATAGCTTCCAAAATTGATGAGCCTTTCAATGATGTAAAATTATTTTGAGAAACTGTAAATTATTTGTGAAAATCACCCGTTTATGATTACTATTTTAACTTTTTTTGAAATACCGATATTGATATATTCGTCTGGTATTGCAATCTCTCATGCTGGTAGACTTGCAATCTGACGATAATAGAGCTTATATACAATTATTTGTTTGTGTATGTCTTATAGAAGACCTAATGAACCTAATTATTGCTATTTTTTTTCAGGCCAGATAGAACAGAAATAGCAGAGATGGAAACCGTACTGTGATCAACGAATTTCATTGCCATTTTTTTACTGTAGACCATAAAAAATAGATTTTACATTTTATTTAAAAAGATTCGATGCCTTTGTTGGACTTATCATGGATCGTTAAATATTTATTTTCTTTGTAACATTTTCTTTCTGACGTTTTTTCCAAAGATGCTTCCATTATTCTTATGAATTAGCAAAGAAAAGAATGTAATGTTATTTTTATTTTCACCTAAAAACACGTATTGATATTCTAAACATTAATACAAACGCACGGCCTCTCTATTGTCGGAGACACCATGTATAAACTTAACGATAGGAATTTAATATGTCGTAGGTTGAATGTGAAAGAATCTAAAATTTAATATAAAAATCCCATTATTATGAATGTATTTCTTAAAACAAAACGATTTTGTGAATTTGAACGAAAACTGATCTGATGTGCCAAATCGATTAATTTTCATCATAAAATAATACCTAGATTAGAAAACAATTTGTGGTTCATAGTGGTTAGTATGATATGAAAAATATTAATTAATATTCAATTGAAATGTTTCCACCATAGAGTAAAATTATCTGCACCATAATTTGAAAGAACTCTTATCTTATATTTATGTATTCCAAAATGATAATATGAGTGTACTTAAATGTATATTTGACGAAGCCATCCATTCAAGCTTCTGACACAATGCAATTGATGAACTCTGAAATATTTATATAATTATGTAAACTTATGCAATATTTTCATTATGATTATACCTATAAACTGTCGCATTAACATTTTGTTTTAAGCAGTTCCATAAACAAATATATTAAATCTTTTCTACTCTATGGTGTCTACCATCTTGATTAAATACATGAATGAATGGAATTGGAGATGTGTAAATAAAAATATTTTCATGTGTTGGTGAAATTTCATGTTATATTATAATGTGTAAAAGAAATGGATAAATAATATTAATCTTATTCATAAAAATTACCTAAAGCATATTGTTGTGCTCAAATATCTTGGTGCTAGCCAAACATCAAGATCAAAAATGTTCAGTTGGTGTCAAATATCCTTCTCGTCGGTTTATAATACCCAAAAATAACATTCAACGGATTTGATGATTATTGATTACAAATACTTTATTATACATGTTTATCGATAAGAATATTTCTCGCTAGAGAAAATATCTACACCAATTATGATTTAAGAATTAAACTTAAATAATAATTAAAGTTTACTAAAAATGAAACTGTAAAAATATCCTGTAATTAATAAATAAAATATTCGAATTCTTAAATATGACTGTGTAATATAATATATGTATAATAAGAAACATGTGTGGGGAAAGTTTGGCTCATTTTATTTATCCAAATCGAAGAGACTAGTTGCATAACAATTTCTTTTAAGAAAATAGACTCAAATATCAATCAAACCTCGTCCACTTTCACATTGTATGTAACATTTTTAAAGGTATCAGAAGACTCTTTGCCAAATAGGCATATATTTTCCACATTATGTAATTCATAAGTATATATACATGTCTATATACCAAACTATCTATTGATGCGTATATTATAAAATGATGTCATTTATTATCATCTATAACCTTTCTTTTTAATCCACGTCTATTCCCAGAGTGGAGCATAAGGCCTTCTAATAGAGGTATTTCAACAGAAGTTTTTTTACGAGAATTGGATGTTACTCAATCGCTAAGCTTGTCTTTTTTCAAAGAGTGTAGGGATAGAATGCATCGGGCTAGCACTGGACTAGTGTTTAGCTAATCGCTTTTACTACTCTCAGTTGCTTAGAATTGAAGGGGTGGAAAGGAATTTTAAGACATCACAAACATCCATAAAAAACTATGTTCATACTGGGATTCAATCCTGTGAGGTCCATCATGAAAGCCAACAGCATTGGCTACACTACAGACCCAACATATATAACTGCAACGTTGAAATGCTCAACATTGTTTAACATTAGCTGTCAGAAAAAAGTAATTTCATAGTATTAAATTATGTTTACATTTTTTGTAACACCTGTAAAATTTATATGCTCTACATATTAAACGAAAGCTTAAAATGTGGAGCATATACATTTTGAAAGAGCAATTCAGCTTATTATTTTTTTTCAAAACAATCTTGGTATATAAATTGTATGCTTATGCAACGACATTTTTAACGTAGATAGAGACAATTTATTCTGTCTGATGCTCTTGGCATGTATATAAAAATTTGGCAAGGAGTATAATCATACCATAATATCAAAATATCATTTTAATTTAAGTAGCTATGGTACTGAAATAATGAACGAACCTATCTAACATACTTTTTTTTTAAAGTTGACAGTCTTTGATAGTCATTACTTAAATAGCAATTATTTACTTTCTTAACCTTTATATACATTAAAAAGAACATTTAAATCTACATTTGTTCAATGTGGCAGACAAAAAAAAACAATTATTCTTCCATACAAAACTTCTTGACGAATATATAATTCAATTGAATCGCAAATATCAGAATTTTTTGACAACTACCAAAAATTAAATGGTAAAAAATAAACTTTTGCAATCATACAAGATATTTCGAATAATATAAGATTACAGAATTTTCAAATGGCCACAGACATTTTTGATATTAACCGTTTTAGTGCCATTGTATTTTACTCATACATACTTAAAAATGCCAAAGAAATCTTTGTTTTTGATGACATTTACCTCGGCTTCTGTATTTTGACTGTATTCTTCCAAAAATTGTCCAATTCAAATAATGTTTCCATTATCAAAACTTGTACAGGGGTAATAAAATACAAAGAAAATTATGGAAATATATATTGTGAACAAAAATTATAACAAAAACTGGAATCTAAAAGTAAAAAAGTTAACAAGCGTGCTTGTTCGCACAGACTCCACGAAGCCCCTTCTTACAGCGGGCACAAATCAAGTTGCTCCTCTTCACAGCGCTGTAATCCTTGCTGCTGCACTTGCGCCTCCTTGTGGGATATGTCGAACTTTATGTAACACGTAGAAAGATTAAAAGTTCCCGATGCGTGCGAACGACCTTCCCCACGGCCTGCCAAACGGCAACTGATTTTGCGAGCGCTATAGCGCTCGTGGCACTTTTTGGTATTACGTGCACGAGCGCGATCACGCTCGTTGGCACTCTAATGGTTAAGCATCTGGACTATGTTATGTGTGAAAAAAGTATTTAGTGGACTTAGTGCAACTCTGTAGGAAATTTAGTTATAAATAGGAAAACGCTAAATTATTATACATGAGAATCAGGGAAACCAATAATTTACTCGAAATACAAATATAATATCAGTATTAAAAAGTCGAAATAAAATGTCAAATGGAACTCTTTGGAACAAACCATAGAGCAAATTTGAAATATGGCCAACGAATTTTCGTAATAAAATTGTATAATTCACATGAATTATCGATTTCCTTAATTCCAAAGCATGAGCATTTTTGACAAAAATGGACTAAATAACTTCATTACCAAGCCTATAACTACAAATTTGATGGCTAGTATCAAAACGGTTCTCTGGAAGATTTTATTATTCGTCATTTTCTTTTCTATGATTCCAATATATTCATAAACATGCAACTCAAAATGAGTATTTGTTAATCAATGTTTTATGCCTAAATATATTATTGTGGTATTGTTGTCTTCATATATTTAAATGGATAGCTATATATATCTGCTACATTGGAGATAAGTAGATATGAATCAATCTTAACACTTACTTAATACTACTTGATAAATTATCTACATAATGATAAAACTTTTTAATTTATTTACAATAACTATTGTTACATACTCATCTACTTCATTTTTCTATTTAAAAGTAATTTTGAGATTATCAACATTTACTTTTGCATTAATATTGTATGTTAGATAGCACTGTAGTTAATATTTTAAAATATTAACTATACGTTATATTGTATTTGATATTATTATTGATAATCCTTTATGAAACTGCCGTATGCATCTTTCACTGCAAAACATTATCTATATCAATCTTATTATCCCTACAAGAACTGCAATTGCAAGGAAACTAAAAGTTTATGAATGAAAAAGCCAAATGCATCAGAGTCAATTGAATCTGTTAATAACTTAATGTTTATATTGTATTGTCCGTAAGCAATAAATTATCGTCTTGGAGCAATTGGCCTCATGAATTCCCTACTAAAACATGCCAGCATCTTTCAGTTCCACATCCACAAGTCGAGATAAAAGATCGAGTTAAAGCTCCTCGGAGAATTACATCCCAGCTCAACGTTCAACTTTTCTAAATCTTAATCAGGTGCCACGATTGAACAACTGGCGTTGACAGTGACTGTACACAACTGCATATCCCAGACAGTCCAAAATGAATTAAATGTGGTTCCAGCTATCCCTAAACAAATAACCAGGCATTTCTTTATGCTACTATCATCCAGGATATGTGTTTAATTTATTTTACAAGTGATGAATTGGTACCTCAATTTCAATTATCTCGGATTTTTATTGGGTTGGTTCATTTATCTTATATTTTGAAGCTCTAAATTATCAATAAACACTTAATATCAGTGTATAATGTATCGTTGTAACAGATTTTAAGTTAAGCAATGCTGTGATTATAATACTTCCATAAGTTTCCTTGCAAGCGACATTCTATTTAGGGTGATTTCTTAACTTTTCCAATGAAAAATGCATGTAGTGGTCAAAACTAGGCTTGACTTGTTATTGATATATTATTTACCTTACTTTGCTATACAGTTAACTCTTGATAACCTAACCTTGTCAATCAATAAAAACACTAAGCCTCTACAAATAAATTATGACATTGTTTTCCTAAATAATAGTTTTGAGTTTGACGATATTTGTGTAGCAATTACAATTTTAAGGGCATTTCATCTGTTGTTTCAGTGTATATAATACATATTTTTAACCATACTTCCTATGTGAACCCCTTCTTGACCTCGAGCCCATGAACACCGCAACTGAAGCCAACAATGTTGACCAGTGCAGGGGCGGGTCTAGCGTTAAGGGGACTAAGCGGCCGCATGGGGCTCTGAAGTACCAAGGGGCCCCGAGATCTTGAAATATCTTAAAACTACAATTCAAAAATTAAGTTAAAAAGGATTATCATTTAATGTTTATGAGAAAAGTGTTTTTTGATGAAAAAGTCGAACATAAATTTACAACTAGAGAAGAATTCAAGGTTCAAAGTAATTCATTTTATGTCATGTGATAAGACCAAGGCACAGACATTCACAAAGAACGCAGACATATGAAATAGTTATAGAGCCTTTTTGAATATTTTTTGATTAACTAAATTAACTGACTCAATAAAGAAATATAAATTGCTGTAAGTTCTATTGTTTGTTATCCGTTCCTTGAGATTCGGTTGAAATAAACTGCTACCCAAATTTACTTGTGGCCCAATTAAACAGAATTATCTCAACTGTGGAAAGACAACAGGATGAAACCCAAAAATAACAAATTTTACAGGAGGCACAGAAAACATTTTTTGATGATTTTGGGACTTTGGGAAGTCAAATAACAGCAATTTTGAAATAAATGTGGAGTACGTCTTTTTGCCTTCCTACAATCAATCTGTATTCCCTATTTCAACAAACTACAGTTAGGCGTAATATTTTTTTTTGTTTATTTATATACAGAGTATCGAGAGTTTACTGTAGCATCCTTAAAAAGCCCTATAGGTCATCTGACTGATGTTCATTTAATCATTCTGTAATAAAAAAAATGAACAAAAGTACTGACAATAAGATGAAAATTATTAAAGAAATCAGAATGAGATAAAGATGTTTATTGAACAACATTATAGGCGAATGCTTGAATCGTTTATTTATAAGAGCCGAATTGGTATTCTTGAAATGCAATGTAAAATTAATATATTTTCAGGATTTGTTGAAAATCTTGTTGCGCCCTCTGTGGATGGATTGTTATAGCTGTTTATTGTTGTTACATTGTTGTTATACCTCGCTAAGTGTTTTGTGATTGCGGTAGATTATTAAAGATTCTATACCTACTTACCAAATGAATCAATTTGCATTGTTCCATGGCTGGGGAATGACAAATAGGTTTATCATGAAAATAAACTAAACACTATATTTTATTTATACAGGTTCCAAGTTTATTTTCATTTGAATCTTTTTAAAGAATTACATTGATCGATTTCTATTGTTAAGTGATAATGTATGTACATTTTTGCTATCTAGATGCCCATCTGACATGATGATAGAATATTTTGAATGAATACACATCTATCAAACCTTAAACAATTATTTCTGTTAAACATCTCGAAAATATGCAATGACCCATGACAGAGTTAACCATATTTCAAAAACAAAAATATGCATAATATATATTTATATTTTAAGCATGTATGTATGGGTTTTAAAAATAACATAGATCCAAGAGTGTACTACTAGTAATGGATTAAGTAAATCATGCCATTAATCACAGTTTGACAGCAGTAAATTTTAAAGTTTTACGTGTCTTACTATTCTTCCCAATTAATATCATCTCAAGATACATAGTTTTATTGGTACATAATTCTTTGTTTAATATTATTGGTATCTAACCATACGGTCAATACAACAAAAATAAACACTCTTGGTAACTATTCAAGTCCAAGATTCTAGAACACTGGATCACAACACAACTTCCTACAGCATTACCACTCAACCATAGTGACCATCAATTCTTGCTGCTGGTCACTGTGCCATAGAATGCGTGATCAAATGTAATATTATCAGGTACATATCGAAGAGATATATTGCAGATATATCATAACACTTTTTTTGCTAATAGTTTACCGCAATCACATAAAACTTGAAGTAGTTTAGGATAAGATTGTCGAAATACCGCTTTTATTATGCACGTTATTAATCACGCTGCTAAATTTCACTATCCACTCATAAATGTCGTTGTCATCACTCATATAAAATATATATACGTGCCAAAACCTGGTCAATTTATGTAATATATACTGTATTGAAAAGAAATAAAAGAATATATTTTGTAAATAGCTTGAAAGTCTACCTAATTTCTTTCATAACTGAACAGAATGACAAAAAAATATTAATGTTATGATTATACATTCTAGAGACACTTTTACAGAACGAAATAGATTTTATTATCAGTGTGAAATAAATGATTACAAATTATGAAAAAGACAATTATATTTTAAATCACCTCATCCAAATGTTGTTTTTAAATGATGGATATGAATGTCAATGATTATATGAGATTCTATGTATGTGTAACGGTAATACATGTTTATTTTTTTTATATATAATAAAATGTGTTTCATTTGAACCTTGTCGTATTTTCTAGGGATATGGTTTTTTCTTTGAGGAAGGGCGACAAATTATAGATTAACCCTTATAACTCCTATGACGAGCTGGACTCGACATTACAGATTTGGCAATTTTTTTTAATTTACTGATTTATTTAATAATACAAGTTTTTTTTTCATCCAAATATTATCAATACGCATTGTGCGCAAGATAAATTTTGCTATACTGAAACATTCAAAATGTTTTTTATTATAATTATACAGTAATAAATTAATTAAAGACGAATTAAGGTGAAAACATATTAATATATAAATATGGCTTGCTGTTGAATCACTTAAACTGTCATTTAATTAGTTATTGACGAGGTAACTCATCTCTGGCGAGTTGAGCATGAAAAATTTGATGAGATATCTCGTCTGTGGCAGCCATCCAGTAAAAGAATACACACTACATGTATTGTACGGTTCCATGACTTATGCACACAAGATAACCACTACCATAAAAAATTACTTTATGACAACTGGACAACAGATGGTACTCTTTATACAAATGCTAACATAGACCATAAATGCTTAAAGTATGCTTAAAGTCATTAGCGCCTTTCATGTTATGTTACATACATAAAAATCTGACAACTATGAGTCAAAAAACGATTCTGAAAACTCAATAACGATATATGAAGATGCTTCAGACTGATGGTGACATAACAGTTGAAACACATTAATAATATGAATCATCGAGTTTCAAAAACCATTGAACGATTTTTTTATGAAAATGACCTGTGAATGCAATCTTTTCTTTAGATTTAATTCAATCTAGTTAGGCGGGTGGGAGCTTCACTTCAATTTTATCTGGTGAGGAAATCATTTTGAAAATTTGGGTCATTTGCAAAAAGTGCTTCGTTTGAGAACTTAGTTTCAAAAACATTGAAGTGATTCATATAAAAAAAAATATGGCCCCAGTCAGGCCACAGTACTAAACCTACACTTTCTAAGGCAGTGGTTTCCAACCTTTATGTTACTGCGCCTCCCCATCCTTTATTTCATATAGTAATAAAGACACGTTTCATATAGTAAATACATATTTTGGACTGTTCGCGCCTCCCTTTGCAATAGCCTACGCCTCCCCAGGGAGAAGCGCCTCCCAGGTTGGAAATCGCTGTTCTAAGACAAGGCACACTAATTTGTTCATTGTTTATTGTGTATTTATGGATGAGTCTTTGTCAAGTTTCATGGAATCTCTTCCTGAAACATTAAGGAAGCGTTCAAGAAACCCAGTCAATATTTTCACAGTATTTTGGTGAATAATCCATAGCTGCCCAAGATATTTTTCCAGGTTGTTTAGATATTATTTTTCATATAAAATGGCTGATCTATAAAAAACACAAAGTCATTACATACCCAATGTATTTAGAATTTACGCAAATAAACATTAAATCACATAAAACAGGGACTGGAACTACTAGCATTGTTGACGAATATGACTTTTATGAAATTGCCGCAGTATCCAAATTGTAATCATGAAACATATTTACGGTTCTTTGTTGATTTAGCTTTCAATTTTATTAATTTTCAAAAGTACTATATGTAATCTTTATAAAATAATTGATTTGCTGCATAGTTTGTATGCAGTAGCGTAGCAAGGGGGGTGCGGAGGGGACGGACTGCCCCGGGGGGCCCATTTATGTGGGCGACATTTTCGAAAATTAGCAGAAAATTTTGAAAGTGATTGATATGTATTATATATAGAACCAATGTGAGCTATAACCCTATCACTTTTGTTCTTCCTCTAATTTGTGCTCTGTGACACTCACTAACAAAATGTACTATTTTGGAGGCGGCAGTCGGAGTCGTAAGTTTTTTCCAACTACGATAAGGATTTTAGCTCTACAGCTATACTTTTAATAAAACTTAGCTGTCAAATAAAATAGATGTTGATAATGTTACTAACGACTTTTGCGAAAAGAAAATCCAGAAATTATATTTCCAATATGTTTTTTTTTATGTTTTTGCTGTGTATACAAACAGTGTTTGTATACACAGCAAATTCACTTTTAAAAAACATTTGATTTAAATAAGTTTCAATTTTGCAAGTGGTTAAGCCAGTGCTTTTTTGTTAGAAAAAAGGTCATATAACTTATATCATTTTAATATGTTTTAAATATATTCATATAACAGTTAAACACAAAATTAATATATTGTCGGCATTACTGCAATCAATCATTACTTGATAATTTGGTCCAGATGTCAGTTTAAGGACCTCATAGACCAGTAAATTCATAATTTCAAATCCTGCAAACCACCTAGGTATAAGATTGTTTAGTGTTAATTTAAAAATCGTATATTTTTTAATTTTTTATATACAGCACACCTAAAATCAACACAGACCGATCGCACACTGTGAGTGCGACGTCTGATTAGTCCGTTATGTGTGAAGGTTTTGCCAATCGAAATTTTTGTCAGGAGCGGGTTTTGCGAGTCACAATAATATTCATTTTGATTGTTTGACGAAACAGAATATAGTTTGCAACTTTAATTTAAGATTTCGACTGAAGGTGCTTGATGAAATTTCAATATTAAATTTGAATCATTCAAATTATGTATATTTTCGCAGATTTTGTCACTAACGAACCGGGTTTAGCTTTTCGGCATCTTCAGGCGTTCAAGTGCACGGATGTACTTGAACTGACTGTCATTTCAAGTTCATCCGTGCACTTAAACGCCTGAAGATTCCGAAAGGCGAAACCCGAGTTCAAATAGTCGCCCGCTGTGGTCTAGTTGGTTAGAGCTTGCTCTACCGATCAGGGGGGTCCGGGTTCGATTCCCGGTAAGGTCACAATGTCAAATTGGATTTTTTCAATTTTTCAATTGAGATCTAAGACATGGGTGTTTGTGACGTCAATTCTCCTTGAGTTAATCTCATGTGACTTACAAAAATTCTCATCGAGTATATCTCGTATGATCTTTCAACTTTAAAACATTAAAAATATTTGACGCATTGGCGTAAGCTGTAATGTCAAATATTTTTTTTTTTAATTCTAAAAAAAAAAAATTGCAACTTTAAATTGAAAAAAATGATAGCTTTTTCGATAGAGCGCTATTCACAACTCATTTTTGGCAAAAATCGGTCAGAGATTGCAACATATTAATATACCTACTTGGAAAAAAATATCAAAGAACACGTAAAATGCAACTAGTTCATAAAATAAAACTATAAATATAACCTAATTATTAAAGCTCAATTTAATAGCACAAAATTGAAAAACCAGATATATTTATGATTGCTTAATTATATTGCACTTTTAGAATCATATTTTGTATGGATATTTCGGTTTGCATGGAATAAGATTATGAATATTTTCTATACATTTTTGATAATTTACTGTTGATTTTTTTAAATCCATTGTCCGCTCCCAATGTGGAGCATATGGCCTCCTAATGGAGGTATCTTTACAGTATTTTTTTCTACGAGAAATGTTTGTTACTCAGTCGCTCAACCTCACTTTTTTCAAAGTGAGTAGTAGGGAAAGAAGGATAAGGCTAGAACACTCATTATGGCCGCGCGGCCATAATAAATAATGGAGGCGAAGTACTGAAAAATATTTCGTATTTCGCATAATTTATCAGTGTCCTTCGTAATAATGTGTGGTTTTAACGCGATTATCAAAGCTTCAATAAAACATTTTAAATTGTGGCGTTTTTTTAGCTTAGTTTGTGAAGTTTTTCACCGAAATAATCCATGACTAACTTTAATACACTTTTACCCTTAGATTAAATGGAGAAAATAGGGCACTCATTGCGAACATTGTCAACTACAACATTGTCATCAGTTGACAATGCTCGCAATGAGCGAACCGAAATCCTGACCTATTAAATAAAGTGGAATGAAGTACAAAGGAATATTGTGTTTTTATTAATATAAAGATTTAATCAAACAAAAATTTTGTCAAATTTTACAAGAACGTAGAATTTCTGATTTTATTTGATCGTTATGGTCTTCCTAAATATTACAAAAAAAAATTTCAATACTCCCTATTCATAGAGTAAATAAGTGAAAATTTAGCCTATGATACTTTATATCCCAAACATTATTTTTGTCTATGGTACAAACATCCGCTCATTTTCGCCGTTAAACGCAAAGCCATAAACTTGTAGGCTGCTTTTTTAAATTTCATTCTTTTCCAAGCTTTTGTGCTGCGATGGCTGTAAATTCGTTAATTCTATCATACCATTTGCGACTCTTAATTAACACGTTTTCAAGAGAGCCTGCCGCCTCTAATGAAACATTATCATTCAAAAGTGCCAAAAAATTTAGAACAGCGGTCGTGTAAACACTTGCCGAAGTCAACATTGACGCTAAGCTTGAATACATTTTGTCGTAAACTTTCGTCTCGTGGGTTATATGAAGTTGCTGCAATTCACCATGGCGAAGAATTTAAAACGTGGCCTAGCAGATGACTGTAATGCAAATGCAACTGCAAAAGTTAAGAAACTAACGCATTGGAATCAGGGGTTAGTCGCCGCCATGGGTGACCCGGATCTTCTAGTACAGGAAGACGATATTGTTGTTGTTATTAAAGACAAATATCCGAAAGCGAAACACCATTATTTGATTATGCCCAAAGAACATATCGACGGACTGTTTAAATTGAATTCCCAACATGTGCTTTTGTTGCGCCATATGCAAGATGTCGCCATTGCTATGTGCGAGCGGCTCAACATTTCTTGCAAAATTGGCTACCATTCAATTCCCAGTATGACCAGATTGCATCTACACGTTATAAGCGATGATATGGTGTCGCCTAGTCTGAAGAACAAGAAACACTGGAACAGCTTTACGACAACATTTTTCATACCAACTGAAGGTAAGTTCTAGTTACTTTTTGGTAAATTTGTCTTGTACCGTGTCACTGATTATTTCAGCGAAAAACTTCACAATGTTACTTAAAACAACGCCATGATCTAAAGTCTTGGTAAATTTGTCATACTACATCGTACGGACTATTGCGGCGAAAAACTTCACAAACTGAGCTAAAAACCACTCCACGATTTAAAATTATTATCTGAGATCATGGGAATCGCGTTAAAACCACACATTATTAAGAAGAACACTGATAAATAAATTATATAAAGTATGACTTCATCGCACGGACTATTACGGCGAAAAACTTCACAAACTGAGCTAAAAACCACTCCATCGTGGAGTGGTTTTTAGCTCAGTTTGTGAAGTTTTTCGCCGCAATAGTCCGTACGATGTAGTATGACAAATTTACCAAAGTCTTTTATGCGGACTTGATAATCGTATTAAAATCGCTCATCATTATGAAGATCACTGATAAATTATGCGTAATACGAAAAACATTTTAGTGTGAAAACTTCGCCATCTCGTATGAAATATTCTGAGCGTCGTTCCTTTATCCAGATCTCCAGAACAGGGTAGTTGCCACGTACAAGAAAAACACATGTCTTATTATATGCAGTATTTTTCGACGATTAAAAAATATAAAATATTACCCAGTAATAGGCTGCATGATTGAGTGGTCAGTGTCTTTGTAGAAAGTGAATACAGTGTTATTAATTAATATCGTCTTTGGAAAGGAAAAAGGACGTAACCCACACATGAAGGCACAAACACGTGTTTTGACGATTTTCGGTTATATGTAAATTATGAAATAAACACAACCTTGAAGTGCACGGAGACTTAAACTGGTGTTTAATTGACTTGGGGCAATCCCTCAAATTGTATCTAAAAAATCTATCTTAACTGTATCATTGAGGAGATATAATCTTCGGTGTGATGCAGAAAAGAAAAAAAAGTATTGAAAAATAAAAAAATATATGGTACTACCGTGAACGATACCAAACAGTAAAACAAACCACGACCCATAATGCAAACTGTAGCTTAGTCATACATATCACTTTAAATAAATACATTTTGAAATCGGTCAAGTAACGTTTTACTGCTATTTTTTGGAATCGGTCAAGAAACGCACCCCATATGGACGTCGCATTTTTTTAAAATCGTTCGAATCACCCTCCTACGGATGACGAGGTGCAGCGACTATCGTTGCGCATTTCGATGCCTGGCACCAAACACGGTAGTACCAAATATATATATGAAAAAAATCAGAAAAATAAAGATTCCATATCATGCTGTTGTTTTTAACGACATTATTAATTGTTTCACAGAAATTAACCCGGCCTATGAAATAACAAGTTTACCAAAGTCTACCTGGCCAACATTGGGTGTGGATATGTCAAAAATCCTCATTATTTACTTCTGTTTTCAGATATTATCAAAATGGTCGAGAAAAACGGAGCTGTCAGTAAAATTTCTGATAAAACCCATAAAGAGTTAATGTCGACCCCGCTGAAATGCCACAAGTGTTCATTTGCACCGAAAAACATTCCGCAATTAAAAGAACACATCCTTCTTCATCTAAAATGATGGTGAGTGTAATATATTTTTGTGTATGTTATTCAAAATTTTTTTTTTGAGTCTGGACTTTTGAACGACAACTGATTTCAACTACTTTCATAGCTGTTATAGCTGTTGAACACAAATTTACTTTTATTTATGAATGGCATGGAATTCAAAATAGTAAAGGGGCATAGTACATTATTAGCCAACAACAAAACTTTTTTTCTTGGAAATTTTGGGCATCCACGGTAGTTTGCCGTGTGAGGCCCGCTACAGTTCGTTCGTGAAATATCACAAAAGTTTCACAGCGAGGTAGGAAAACATTCTAACCCAACGATCTCTGATCTCCACAACTATGACGAGACACTGCCTGAGAATCGTTTTAGACCCAGAGCAGTCCTGCTCGACGACCCTCCATAGATCTTATGTCGTATAAAATTGTCAATTTTAGAACGAACTTAGCATCACGAAAATGACTCTCTTTGTTTAAAAACAATTTGTATACTGTATGTGTGTATGTATGTATCCGCATGTGTGTGTACATGTACGGATATAGTATGGAGGAAGCATATGGAATGTGATTTGCAAAATAATGCATATGGAGTTCCCGTGAACTTCTTATCTCTGTAGTGATCGCGCCCTTCCGTCTGCGAACGACGGTAAGGGGATGCAATTTACAATTTTTCAAAATCTTTATCGATGAAGGAGACTAGAAGAACCTTGACGCTGGCGCGTCCTGGTACTTGAAGCTCCATAAATTTGATATCCAAAAAACAAAAAACTTTTTTTATATTGAATCTGGACTTGAACCGCCCTAAAAACAAACCCTCTACAAATTGAGGAATAGGAGAAATTATAATTATTCTAGAATATGTCGAATAGACGTTTTGGATTCAGTCGCTTGTTCGAGTACCAGTACAGAGCTTCTGAGTAGTATCTGTTGAGAGAAACCGCATTAACAGCTTAATGACTGCACGTTTTTTTTTTTATAGAATTTCACCTGGCGGCCGAGCAATTTTGCGAAAAATTCGTAAAAAATTGTAATTTTACTAAATTCACTATAATTTGTAAACCAATTGAGATATCTTTACCAGAAAAATAAATTTTCTAGCTTTTAGATACTCTTCAATAGAATGGAATGTATGACATAGGACGCATATATGCGTCCACCGGCCAGCAACCGTTGGTTTTCAAAGACTTGGATACGCATTCAGCGGTTGTTAAGCTCTTAAGAGTCCATATACAGTGGTTCTTCTACTTACGCGGTTTTGTAGTTGCGAGGATGAGAATTTAAAAAATTCAACTTTGTTTAATTTAAGATTTCGACTGAAGGTGCTTGGTGGAATTTCAATATTAAATTTGAATTGTTCAAATTCAACTGTGTTTGGTTCATATATCAATTTCTATGTATTTTGTAACTGAATTTGAAGAATGCTGTTATATGAAAGGTAGTGATAGAGGATTGAATGGCTTAGTGGTGCACAACTTGCGGCCCTTTTTGAAGTCTGGCGACCCTAAATTTTAAAAACATTTTTTATAAACAAGTTCTCATAATCCTCTTTCATTATACATTTAATTATATCCCGTCACTGATGGTCCATATTCATTCTCTTTGACATGTAAAAATTTGCCATGTTTCTTACAATATAAATTGCATCATCAATGAGCTAATTTTTTTGTTTCAGAAACACTATTTTCCCTCAATAGTAGAGAAGTCAAATATGAAGAGAGTGATCCTGGGAAGACGCCTGTTGCAGTCAACTGCGTTACTTGGCTGATGTTTTCTCGGAGAAATGCTCCTCAGGCTGTACAATTTAAAGTGATCGAATGATTAATGGATCTATGAAAGGTTTGAGTACACTGGAATTGTCAAGCTATGAATATTTATTTCCAATGTATGATACAAAAGACCGATAGTTTTTAGTTAGCATATGAATGTCTTCGGTTGGTGCTATCTGTTTTTTGGTTTAGATTAAAACAGAACGTGATAAAACAGAACGATGACAAAACAGTAAACCACGCTTTATCGAATGTTCCCATGAATCATTCCCAACCGCCAATATCCTTTCTGTGTCTTCAGCTCCCATGTCATGCAAAATTAAGTTGGTATATTTTTCTGGGATACAATTTTTTTTTGATATTGACATCGCCAGGCCTCTTTGGATAGATTCAGAAGGACTTGACTCTCCGTCCTGATCTTCCAGATTTATGTAACCTGACGGTGCTGTAAACATGTGTATAAATAATAGCAATTCAAAGACAAATAATACTTCCGAGTCAGGTTTATTTTTAACAAACGAGGTAACATGGTAATTTGGAAAAACAATTAAGGCTAGCTCGAACAAAAAGAAATTCGGCAATTCCAATTTTTTTTTTTCAGTTATATGTTTATGTAGGTAATTCATTAAGAGGTACTTTTTTCAAAAGAAAAAACGTTTATAAAAAAAAAAATATTGCAGTCTTTAATACAATAAATAGACCCATTTTCTACATTTATTTTTTAAATATTATTTCTTTTAAATGTTGGCCTTAACTACGCCTAACATGGTCCATTCGAAAGTTCCAGTTTTGGATGACTCGTTCGAGCATTTCGACTGGTATTTGAGTAATGATGCGAGTAATGTTGGCCTCCAATTCCTCAATCGTAGTTGGTTTAATTATATAGACTTTCGACTTTACGTAGCCCCAAAGAAAAAAGTTTAAAGGTGTTATATCGCAAGATCTAGACGGCCAATTCACTGTTCCGAAGCTTGAAGTTATTTGTTCGCCGAAATGTTCTCTAAATAAAGCCGTGCTTTCACGGCCTGTGTGGCAAGTAGCGCCATCTTGTTGAAACCAAGTGTCGTGGAGATAATGGGCTTGAATTTTAGGCACCAAATAGTCCGTTATCATGGAACGATAACGGGCGCCATTCACGGTTACGTTCTGGCCAGCCTCATTTTTAAAAAAATATGGACCGATTATTCCACCAGCCCATAAACCGCACCAAACCGTTGTTTTTTGTGGATGTAGTGGCAGCTCTTGAACCTCTTCGGGTTGATCTTCAAACCAAATACGGCAATTTTGTTTATTCACAAATCCATTAAGCCAGAAATGGGCCTCATCCCTATACAAAATGTTCGAAAACAGTGGATAAATGAGACTAAAATTATAAACAACCTATTGTGTGCATTCTTATGGCAGAGAAATGTGTTTTGCCATAATATATTTGAGTTGGTGGCAATTATTCACACATTGTATGAGATATTTTGTTAAAGGGATAACATCAAAAATATGCTGCTTTATCGTTTTTTTTAGAATGTTGACATGTTCATTATGCATTTAAACCAAATCAATAATTTTTAATTTATTTCGACTATGGGTGTTGCTTGTGTTACCGTCATGGCAATAAATTATTTAAAACTTTCTCCACTACTCCGCAGATTGGTATCGAGATTACAAAGTTAGAAGAAAACAAATAATTTTTAAACTTAAATCAACAATGTTACTTGGTTTCAAATCTTTAGCAAGTTATTGTTCGATTAGAGAGAAATATTTATTTGAAAAACTGGTTAGCTACGCGCATCGTGATTGACATCGATTTTATTTTATTGATCCCGAACGTTTAAAAACAAAAAAAGGAAGCTACTGATTCGCACCGGATATAATTTCGTATTTCTACACACTCGTGATAACACTGATTCTAGTACATTGGGCCTGTATGTAGAAGCGATAGTCCTACGTGCAATAGACCGACATGGGGGACACACATAATTTATAAGACATAATGGTACAAAAAAATAAAACGAAAAAAATAAACTGGAGCATAAACAGATACAGACAAAAATACAATGAATTTGAAATGATTGGCTCTATTAAGCATCTCCCTGGTCTGCGGACCTCCGCCGTTCCTCTTATGGCTGTGGAGCTAGCAACTGCGTTTACAAAAGAAATGATTTGATTATCTGGCTAGTTAATTTTTAAGAAACACTACATTTATTCATGATTTGACTTCTCAGAGGGCTCGCGACATACGGCCGGTTCCGATGCATGATTTTATTTCGCGGAAAAACGCGGGAATTTACTAGGGTACTGCTATGGCCATAACCCTTCAAGCATCTAGACCTCGATTCCTCCCCTGCCGCCAAAGAATATAGATTCAGAGGCGGGGGTCGAAATACATTTAATTCAACGTTTATAATTTGACTGACCTTGTAGAAGTTCTCGAAGGCTGAGCTGGAACGGCGAGGTGCAACGTCCTATTTCGTTACACAGAATTTAAAACACGTTATGGCAAACTCACTATCTGGGAAGTAGTTTGCTGATGAGAATATTTGCAAATGGGTTTATATTTAGCGGATGTTTACAGATACACAAAAACGCGTGTGGGGGCGAAAACGGCCGTCTCAGCTGCCATTTCCGCCCACCACCGAACCACATGTCTTCACCCTACCAGCGCTTATAAGAGAAGAGACAGGTTTTACCTTTTAGCTGGCGCACCTTCTCTCTCTCTGCTGTTTCCGCTTGCCATAGTGCAAACAGGGTTGTCATATTAAAAAATGCTTCCCCCAGGTTTGCGTGTCGTCAGATACGTGTTCGGAACCGATTATTATTAGTACTCATTATAAAGGGTCCGCCAAATAACTTTTTTTTTTGAAAATGCAATAAAAAAATACTACTGAATATTTTCTCAAATTTCTTTTTTTTATTTGAAAGTACAATCCTTCCGGTTAATAATGGAAAATAATTTCATTCAAATGGCTGCCTCGGCTGGCCATGCAGTAGCCTACGCGATCGGTCCAATTTTTAAGCACATTATCGATTGTGTGCAGCTGTATTTCACCAATGGCTTCACGAATATTGTCCTTTAAAGCGTCAATTGTCTCTGGCTTGTCGGCGTAACACTTATCTTTGACGGCACCCCACAAATAATAGTCCAGCGGTGTCAAATCACAGCTCCGAGGTGGCCAAACGACATCAGCTCTGCGGCTGATAATGCGATCTTCAAAAACAGGGCGCAAAACATCGAGTGTAGCTTCGGCTGTGTGGCACGTAGCGCCGTCCTGTTGAAACCAAATGTTGCCAATATCCTCCTCTTCAATTTTTGTGAACAAAAATTCGTTCAACATGGCCCGATAACGATCGCCATTGACTGTAACGGCCACTCCTTGCTCATTTTCGAAGAAAAATGGCCCAATTATGCCTCTGGACCAAAATCCGCACCAAACAGTGACTCGTTTTGGGTGTATCGGCTTTTCAATGTATGCGTGCGGGTTTTCTGTGCCCCTAAACTAAACTAATTATCTGTCAAATCAGACATGAGCTAAGTTTTACCATTCACGAAAAAAGCACTAGTTGAAAAAAAAATGTTAGATGGCGGACCCTATATTTGCTATAACTTTTATTTCATACTTCGGTTGTAACTTTTTTTTTTAGTATTGGCGTCAGCTACACCTTGTTCGAATATGGCTTCACAAATGTGGGAAGAGGATATCTTTCCTACTATGTATTCTTTAATCTTTTGAAAGTCATTATTAATTAGAATTATCTCGTGATCAGAAGCTTCAGCATGCATTGCTGATGATTCGAGTATCGATGAAAAAACTTCATCGGGATTTAGCCTTCCCAATGCCACAGAAAAACTAGCATTTGCGTTTTCCCAAGCTGAAGACTGTGGAGCTTGTGACATAGATATCATTGTATCATTCATAGCATTATTGGATAATTCAATCCCAATGCTGTTTATCCTTTCTGCCAGAGTCATAGACCCTGACTCAAATGATGCGTCATGCACATGATTTGTTTTTTGTATGAAAATGTTGACGTAAGTCGTAGCTAATAATCTTCCTTTGCTATGTATTTGCACCGGTCTCCCATGCCTATATCCTCGTTTTCAACATTACAAAGAACATGACGAGATTCAGTCTTGCATTAAAACACAGAAAAACACTCAGGGTACTTAGCTTTACCGCTGTGTCTTGTCATCGTCAGGATTTCCTGGACAGCGTAAAGGGGTTTCGCGTAGACCTGTCCGTGACTCTCCATTCCTTTCCACTCCGTTTTTGCCACCTGCTTCCTTGACGGTATCCCTTCGGCTGCTACTTAGCTTTGCCGTGGCTTCCTTGTCATCGTCAGGACTTCCTGGGCAGAGTGAATGGATTTTTGCGGAGCCTGTCTGTGGCTCTACGTTCCTTTCCACTCTGTTGTCACCACCTGCTCCTTTGACTGTCGCTCTCCGACTGCCTAGATATCTGCTGCACATTAATCTCTTTATTTTTGTTACAACATTTCTGATGTTTGCGAGTGTACCAATTCGCACCAATGGGCTTGTAGCAAAATGGTATCCGTTGGATCCGGTGTTGCAATATGAAACAGATAATTATTGCGCGTCAGTCTATTTATATTTTAAAGTGGACATTATATCCCTTGTTTTTAAATCATTTAATACCTGAATTTTGTACCCACTCTAGGTATTATAGAGTTGCGGCGGTGACAGGGCCTTGTTTATCGGACTCGAAATTTTAGGTCTGTGACACTAGCTTTCAGCTGTTGGTTTTGTGTGGGAAAAAAGAATGATTGGGCTTTGAATCATTAACAAATGTTCAATTCTTACCAAGAATTGCTCGTAATGTTGGTGTAAGCAATTGTTTAATGTTCTTATGTTAGACATGCCCAGTCCCTAACTGAATAAATGAGCCTCGCTCGTTTTGTTCAGCGCTTGTGCTTCTTTCCATGAGCACACACGTTCTACCAAGCATAACGATTTATCTCTTAGGGCGATTAAGTGAGGATCAGCATGGTTGACATCTTTCTCGTTCACTGTTGCAATAGAAGAATTGTCTGTAAGAGAAGGTGAGGAAGAAAGATAATGATTGCAAAATCGCCTCGGCGAGTTTGTCGGAGACTTAGAGGATGATATTTTCAATTTTCGCAGCTCGTAGAGTTAAAGTGAAGTTTCAAAATATATTTTATAATACCACAATCAAATTTATAGCAATAAGCGACACTAAACTGGTTTCGTGTCAAGGGGGGAAGTATACTCCGTATCATCGGACAGTCATCGCGATTCTGAAAAAGAAATTATCGAAACCGTATCAATTCTTACAAGCATAATAATACAAGTATGATTACTACAAATTAACAAATATAAACATGTTTATAATCAGATGAAGGCTCGTCGCTTTCATCGCTTGAATTTATACTTATCATGAAGTTATTACTATCAAATATATTATCATAAGCGATTTATTTTTCCCAGTATTTAGATTCCGTTTCCTGTACATGCCGGTAAACATTGGCCCACTTATTGCTCGTAATCAAAGAAACTGACCAACTTTTTAACAGAATTCAACGTCATATCAGTATTCTTAGAACCCACATATCCCTTCCCAGAAGCCCAAATTTGTTCTATCGGGTTAAGGTCTGGGTGGTAAGGTGGAAGTCGCAAAACATCGTGTCCATTATTTTGAAACAATTTGTCAACAGCTTATTCTCTGTACATACTTTTGTTTGATAGTATTAGCCGATGTAATTCTGGCTTGAGCATTTCATTTGAAAAAGTAATGCTCCTCTGAGTCAGCCATTGAATCATATCAGCCTTCTTTGAATTTGATGTCGGCACGGAATTATTGATTTTATTGTGATATGAAGCATTATCAATTACCACCACAGACATTGGTTCTATGTTTGGGATAAGTTTGTCCGTAAGCTATTTCTGGTAATTGTTGAAATTCATGTCGTCGTGGTAGTCTTCGGTTTTTTGGTGCGATTTGTGTATAAGTAGAACGTCGTTTATGAAACCAGTTTCACATCCAGCATGAACAATAATGAAACAGGATCCCTTTGAAATGGGCCTTACAAGTCCTTCATTGGAATTATCACTCCATGTTCTTGAACATACATGACTTGAATGCATGTTTAGTCAGTATACACAATTTTTCTGCCAGCTTCACGATACCTTTTTATTGTTCTAAGGTATAAAATGATCTCTATATGATGTCGTGTTTTTCCTTTAAGATATTTATATTGTCCCTTGTTTTATGCCATCTAAACCCTAACTTTTTTTTTTATCAATATCCTGAGTGTTGATTAAAAGCCACTAAAATTAATTGATTCTTGCAAAACTGGCAATAGTTTTGGAATAGTGGGAGACATTTTTTTTTTCTTTAAAATGAAAATTTTAAATACATCGCCTTATTACGCATTCATCAAAACTGTCAATATAGATTTTGTTTGGTCGATTTCTTTTCTTCTTCGATGACATGGCATCGTCTTTTCCATTATTTTTGAATGAAGATAATATTGTCCTTATTATTCGTTGCGATACCCCGTAGCCGTTGCCACTTTGTCATCAAGAAACCTTCTCTGAAGACCTATACCGGCTGCATCAGATATGTCAAAAGACGATTACAATGTTTAAAAAATCTCTTTTTGTAACTTCTTTAATACGTAGCCAGCAATAGGGAATCCAATCCCGAGCCAAAATGTTGATCCCGGGATTTCGGGATTACGATTTTATGATCCCGGGATCCCGGGACTAGTCCCGAAATCAGAGTTTTTTTTATATTACACATTTTATTTCTATAAATGATATTTATAATATTGATCAAAAATTAATAATGCAACTTATTTTATATTATATAAAGCATTTATTGTAAACTATGTAATACAATCTTAGACATAGTTTTTATTGATAATAAATGATAATGTGAACATATTTACATAAAAAATGAAAAAAAAAAATGTACAATTGAAATGAAACGCAAACAATTTAATTTTGATTGGAATAATAAGCTCGAAGAAACACCAGAGCATCGAGTGTTTCATCATTTAACCTAGATCTAATTTTTGTACCCAGGCAGCCTGCTGCTGAAAAAGCACGTTCAGCCTCCACACTCGTTGGAGGTATTGTCAGCAGATACTTATAAACTAATTCCAGGTGATGCCCACGTGTTCCCCCATTTTCAAAAAGTGTCATCTCTTTTTTTTATCGTGGTCATGAGGCTATCATTTTGAATTATAGGATCGGATGTAATTAAACTTTTTGTTATTGCCTCATGTAATTGTTGCTTCATCGTCATATTTTTAACTAAAACAGATTCTGGTGGAGACAACTGTGAGTCTGGAGGTTCTGATATTTGTAGCATGTCTTGATCATACTCTTTGGTTAATCTTTTGATGAATTTTTTAATTGTTTCCCTTAAAATTTTATGAGTTGTTATCGGAAACATTGTATCAATATTATCGTCATGAAAGGATTTCGGATTTAAAAGGTATTTTAGGGTATCTGTTAAATCTGTTCGCCTTCGTTTCATCAAATGTTTTTTCAAAGCAACTAACAAATCTTCACTTAATTCAGATTTAATCTCAGTCAATCGCCTGCAACTGAATTTAAAAATTGCGTCAGCTGAACACAAGTTAGAATCACGTTGACACAGTGCTTCAACAGCTAATTTTAAGGGTTTTAACACCTTTACAATCTCTTCGATTTTCATCCAATCACTTTCATCAAATGATACAGGATAACTTTTCAAATCTATAAAAGTTTTTTGTATACTTGATTTTAATAGTAAGAATCGCTCAAGCATGTTGTAAAGACTGTTCCACCTGGTTTTGCAATCTAATATTAGTGAAAGTTCTTTACCGTGCTCGTTTTTAACATATTTTTGTAGATGGGCATCATTCTTAGTGGGTGATCTTTTAAATAATGTCACAGTTTTTCTCACTTTATTCACAATATCTCTGATGCAATGAGTTTCGGATAAGACGATATTTTCAGTTTCACCGTCGACTATTGAAAATCCTCCTTCTTCGTTGTCATCTGTGAATTGATTTCGATCAATTTCTTCCGTAATTTCTTCCGTAATAGGTAATTCCGAGGGTTGAGCAGGAATCTTTTTATAAAGAACTTCAGAAATGGCTAGGTGAATCCCATGTGTGATACATAATTGGTGTTCTGGCATGACTATCTTTCCAACGCGTAACATAACGCGTGCACCGTCGGTTACGATACAGACAATATCATTATCCAATGATATGTGGTGATTCTCTAGAATTTTCTTCAGTAATTCTACGCATGTGTCAGCTGGCATTGATCCATATACCCGAGATAGGCCTAAATTCCAAAATTTACCATTTCCGCTGTGCACATTGATATTCATGTAACGTTTATTTGCCACCGATGTCCACTCGTCAAGCGTCAAACTAAAACGTTTCCCATCTTATATTCTTCAATTTCTTCAATAATTTTATTTCGAATTTTCTTACTATATTCAACTACACGGTTCCTAATTGATGTAGCAGAAGAAGGGATCGACTGATACCCTTTAGCTAATAGAGCAGCTCTTAAATCGAACGATGTAATAAACACATTGAATGGCAAACCATCTCGCGATGTCATCCGTGCCAGCACAGCGTCGAGTGATTGATCTTCTTTAGATAAAAAATAATCAGATATTAATTTTCTTTTCAACGGCCGTTCAGAAGATTCTGTGTTTTTTGTTGTAGAACCACTTGTACTCGATGGAAATGAATTGATGGAAGTTGGTCCATGAATTTTCATTTTGTGAATTGAAAATAAATGCGTGTGCAGTCCTTTTGTAGACCCCCCACCAGTTTTTAACACCATACTACACGCTTTACACTTGGCTGAAGCTCCATCCAGAGACGTTAAAAAGTATTTCCAGATTGAACTTATATTGTCATCTTTCTTATGAACTCGAAATTTCTGTTCCTGGTTCATGTTTAATTGAAGGGTAAAAATATGTTATTCAAATATAGACAATTCTCCCAGACAAGGCCAGACAGAATAGACAAGGCTCCCGTATATAGACAATTATATCCAATACATAGCCCATCTCAACAAAAAAACAAATATTTTTGTTCCGAACCGATGCCTTTTGGATGGAATATAAATTCTGAAAGACAATCGCCCTTTCCAAAGCAAAAGACTTTCATCGATGCATAAATTTCGGAACGGATGAAAGACAGCTTTAAATAATGATTTTATTGGATCTAATAGTGGCCTGAGTTTTTGTAATCGATCAGGGCTCCGGACGATGTTATCTGCAAAGTGAAGTGCTCACAGTAACAGAAGTTGAACAAACTTTGCAATTTCTTCTTACTGGCTTTTTGGTTTTAGGACTAATTATTTTTACCAGCACATGATTTTTTATGACGCCAGAAAGTCTTTCTTCGGGATCAACACGAGGAGTCATTACGGTGGCAAAAGATGGACCCGCAATTTCTTCCTGATCTCCTGTATCGCCTACTACATTGGCATCGTTATCTTGATCTAGCCATGCATCTGCCACTTCAAAATGAAATTATTGAATCTAAATTTGCAAGCGAGATTTAATTTTTGAAAAACTCGGAATGAATTAAATAATGCGCAATGAACTAAATATAATGTCGCCTTTTTTGTCCACTTGGAAGTTTTTCTGCTAATGGGGTTGTACGATAGATATTGATCGGCAATATCTACCCCATTCATATATTTATTATATTCAATTATCGACCTTGGTTTTTTTATAAATAATCCAGTCTGTTTGTCTTTTTTATCCGTGTCAACCATTTCTGCTTGATGAATCGTGGAAATCATCCGGACATCTCGTTTTTTATTTGTCTTCCACACGTGAAGAAGAATTTCTCCCTTTCGCCGGTGTATTGTTTCAAATTTTTTTAATTTGGCATTTTTCAACACAGCGGGAAGACCACGATTTTTTCGAATGGTACCACATATTCGCGTTTTATATTCAAGGAGTTTATTTGCCAGACGCACGCTATTATAGTAATTATCAGCATATACGTTGTACCATTTATTTAAATATGGCGATAAGACGTCGGTGATGGTACTTTCTAAAGTACTGGCAATACCAGAATACAATTTAAAATTGCAGATATAGCCACTTACGGATTCGCATACCATTCGGTTTAAAATCCCATATTTCACAATCTTCATTGGATTATACACTTTACACTTTAGTCTTCCTCTCCACGGTATCATTCCTTCATCCAATGATAAATTTTGATTAGGGGTATAAACTTCCTTAAATTTCTTTGTAAAATATTCTATTATATTCTGAATTTTGATTAAACGATTAGGACTTCCAACGGGGACAAGTTCGTTATTGGAAAAGTGGATAAACGTCATAATTTGCTTGAATCTATTCCGGCTCATGGCTTTTCGAAAATATGGTGTCTCGATTTTAGGGTTGGTAGACCAGTACTCGTTTATCGAAGTCCCATAATCAATACCAAACCGAACCACCGTTTCAATTCTGTATTTGTCACATCAACCCGTTTTGGTGTATGGGAAACTTTTTTATATTCATGTTGATTTTTTGTATGATATCTATTCGTTTCTTCGGTGATGATATCAAACAAATCATCACCAATAAATAATCCCGTGACATCTGCTACACTCTCCCGGTTATTTGGTAAACAATTTATCCCTTGGACACCTTCGAAATCTTCGTTATTTCTCCGTGGGTCGTAAGTTGTCCAATCCAAATTTATGTCAAGTGGTTCATCTTCAGAATCTTCCGACGAGGATGGCACATTTAAAGTTTGCTTCCTTCGTGGTCGTAATAACGGACTTGATTCCGCATCAATTATGTCTTCATAATCTGAGTCGGAATCATCAGGAACATCGGATATGTCGTCTTCGTAATTTTCTTCGTCTCGTGTATTTTCTCTTTCATCCATGATTGTGTGGTCTTGGTATTGGGGTTCCACAAATAAAACACTATGTAGAACTTCACTTTATAACTTTAAATATTGTTGGGGAGATCAACTGAGCACAACTGAGAACAACTGAGAGTGTATCACACAGGAGAGTTGGAGAACTCAAAGATGGGGGTAGCGAGGTTGGAAGGGGTAGTGGGCGTAACCAGAAGTTGCGCCGGAGTGGTAAAATTCCCCATTTACACGTAAACGAAACAAAAACTCAAGGTACTCAGAAAAATGCTTTTTTCCATGGAAATAATATCACGTCATTACCACGTAACCAAATGCCTCAAATCATCCAATTCTAATTCAAATTATATGGTTAAATGTTATCTAAATAAATATTTTTTGCTGTGTGATACTGTGAAATTATTTCTATATTTACGATTTTAAAAAAAATAATTTTCCAAACGAAATGCCTCAAATCATCAAATTCTAATTCAAATTATATGGTTAAATGTTATCTAAATAAATATTTTTTGCTGTGTGAAACTGTGAAATTATTTCTATATTTACGATTTAAAAAAAAAATATTTTTCATATGTTTGTGTGATATTATCGATTTTAATATCACTAGCGACATCTATGTTAAATTTGAAAAAAAAAAATCGTGTCGCAAAGGACCTTTTTTTTGTATGAACTTATACCGGGCGAAATGCACACTTATGTGCTCGCGGACGCCTGCTCACTTTTTATGAGACGAACACATATATTCGGGCGGACCTCTGTATGTTAATAAGTGTCGGAGACATTTTTTTCAGATTCTACAACTTGAACGTATGAAATATTATAATTACAATCAGATAGTGATCAATATTGTCCAAAACGTCGTTCGAGGTTGTCTGATTGAAACTTCCCCATTAAAACATAATTGTATCGCATATTTTTTAAAAGAATACTGAATTAATTCTATCAGCACAACTGTGCTTTGCCTGATTGCATTAAATGTGTCTTTAGTTAAGCAAACTTTATTTTCCATGGAATTCCACATATCTAACCAAGTTACAAATTTATATAAAAACAAAATTTTCTCATCAGTGTCCGTGGTTATTGGACTGCAAAAATCATTTCTCTTGGCTATGCCCTTGAATTTACTTTTAACATTCACTATATTCCACCATTTTCTAATTAATTCTAAAAAATATGCAGTTTCGTGATAAACACTTACAGATTTTAGAGCTGCAACGGTTGAATCATGAAATATGTTGTCAGCGGAACGAACATCTTGTCTCTCTAAATTATTTGGGAATAAACTTTTAACATTGAGTTTGTATGCCTGCTTCACAAGCAATGTCTTCTCATTGTTGCACAGATCTCTCAAATGGTGAAAACTAGCTTTCATGCTCTGGTTTATTTCAAAATTAGGGAAAACAAAAGTTTTACCTTCATTCTTTAGATTTAACCAATTGTTGCGAATATTTTTTATAATATGAACTGTATCATACATCAAAAAAATCTTTTCATCTAAATATTTTGGATTACAAAAAAAAGTATATTATCGCTGAGCAATTTGAATAAGTTTTGATTAATCCTATTGTTATCTGTTATAATACAAACTATTTTAAAACCTATATTTTGAATAAAATCAATAACTTCCACGGTTGCTTGTTTTAAATACTCCCCTGTTATTGTACTAGCAGGAATTAATCTAACTATTTCTTTTAAGCTTCCAAAAGCAGACGTTATCATGAAGCTATGAATACTTTTTGCTAGTTCATTAACATTATTGCTAGCTTGTCCTCTGATACACTGGGCTTTGAAATGTAAGCCACTTTTAATGTGGATTTCATCAATCACTAAGCAAACAATTTTTTCACGTTCATTTAAATTATTGCACATTTGCGACAAATAGTGAATATTATTTCTGTTACTTTCGGGTGATATATTAAATGATGATGATATTTGGCTAAGATATCTTTTATGCGGCAACGTCAAAAAATTTCTTAACAAATTATAACACGAGGAAGATTGTGTATATATAAAAAAAGAAAATATTATAGTATTACTACTGTATCTAGGTCTTTTTTCCTTCAATTGCAAAAATTGGTCACTAATAATTTCTAATTTACTCAAATCAGATGAGTTTTGTTTGTCTGACAAAGAAAGAGCCTCTTCGAAGTATTGGAAAGATTTATTAAGATAAAAATTTGCTGAATTATTGTTTTCTAAGGATTCTACTGTCAGTTTGTAACGATCTAGTAAATTTTCTAGTTGAGACCACATACTCAATTTAGAATCAGTTGGCAATATCCATAATAAATCATGCGCAGGTATTTCAATATTTTTATGAACTACCTTTAAATGCATGTTTGTATCTACATAAATAGTTGAGACAATTTCTAACTTAAAATCTATATAATTATTGTAATCAGAGGAATCTACATTTAATAAATAAAAATACATGCGATTTTTCAACATTTTTGTTGACCAACTACAATTTTTGAACTTGATACTGTGATTGACAACTAAGTCGTCAAAGCTATCAATAAAATCGCTTTTCAAAAAATCTTCTATCTGGCTGTTTTCTTTATCTGTTATTGCATCTCTCCTCACCTGTGGATCTTTACGCTTAATTATAAACTTGCTCAAGTATGCCGGTAGGTTGTCAAATATTGAAGGGATGGCTACTTTATTTAAATTTGGCTTTTTCAACGGAGCCTCTACAATAGTTCCATCTGTTGTTTTACGTTTAAATGTTTTGGTTACCTCACTCATGAAAATGTTTAATACATACTACCGTATTGACTGTAAGAGTCCAGTTTTGACGGGGAATCGCATAAATCCATTTCCTTCTCATTATATCATCTTTCGGAAAAGTAAATGATGACACTGCGCTGTTATTAAGCAAAAATGAGTCGTAGTTAGAAGTAGTCACAGAATACACTGTTAAAAAATCTTCAACTCAAATACATTAAATTCAACGAAAACAAACTTTTAATGCGGAGACACATAGAATCACTCACTTGGTTTCCATACAAACTCTATGTAAATCGCTAGTCGACGACAGACTCAAGCGGGACTCATCGGAAATTGCGTGATGCTTTTTCTACTTGGCTTTGGATTGAGGCGGTAATGATATTACTCATTCAATTATTTATATCACAATTATGTATACCAACTGGTATGACGTAATCTTGAGGGTGGTAGCACTGGGAGTGCCTGGATATCTCGTGTGGGTTAAAAAGTGAGAACTTTTTTCCCGAATACATATATATGTAGGGTGCTTTTTTTTTAAAATGTATTCAGTACTTATTTAATATTTTACAATAAGTATGGTGGTATAGATTCGAGGGATGCAGGGATTGCATCCTCGGGTGGAATACATCAGTGCGTTGGATGCGCTAGGGAAGATGTTATCTCAGATATTACACTTTCAGGAAATATATTTTCGTTTCCCGAAGTTGTGCATGTATCTTTATCAACAGCAATTCTTTCTCTATTGCAAATTAAGGAATGTAGGTATCCCCTGACTGGTAATCCTCACAATTTGATCCCACCGAATGAGATGAGACCAAATTGTTAATGAGCAGAGTTTTGTAAGCTGCTCAAAACCTGTACACGTCAGCATTATATTCCGTGACCCTTGGCTTCTTACCGAACCAAAGAAGTTCTCCGAGGGATCCTGATTGAAATGACGAAGCAACAAAGAATTGAAGTCGCAACCTTTTATTTATTTCCAAAAATCTCTGAACCCACGGATCGTTTTGATCCAATTCCCCAAGGTAGGTGGTTTGCTGCTCCATCCGTTTCCAGTGTGGAAATAGCATAAGACCAAAATTTCGAGTGTGGGGAATTTTTAGTTGGGGCAGCCCCTAATTGCTTACCGCTGACAATAAAGCGGAATCAAACAGCTTATCAAAAAATAACAAAATCTCATCTGTTTGCAATGCATCACATGAAATTTGGTTGGGCTCTGAAAATTAAAAAAAAACCAAATGAAATTTTGTTAACTTTCACTACATTGAACACTGTCAGCATACTAAATTCTGGAGATTAAGGGGACTAATTTCATGGAGAGCAATGTACAATATTTTTAAATCGGTGTTACTGTTACCATTTTAATGTGGGAATATATTTGCTTGTTGATGCCAGTTGAGAGTGGTACACTATGAAGAACATTCAGCGACATTTTTGCAGCATGCAACACAAAAATCTTTGACAAAATTCTGTAAGCTTTCAGGCTCTGCTTATACATGGACAACGAAAGTATTTCCTCATCAATCTAAAATCTTCTTCCTCTGGCTTTCTAGATTGACTGTTGCATTTGAAGTCTAGTGAAAATTTTTGCAGAGGCTACTACTTTCCGTAACTTGAAATGCATCTTTTTAAGAAAACTATTTCGCTTTTTGAAGCCTTAAAAACTTAGACTTTGTAATGCTCTCTCAGCATATTCTTCTTGAATGTTTTTGCTGTCCTGGAGTTGAGTTGATGAACCTGTATGACGTGTGATTAAAAATCCCATCGAGTTTCTTCAGTCCTAGGCAGACCTTTTTTTGACACACATCGAGAAGTAAATTTTTACGTTTAAAAGAATCCGAAAAAAATGTTGAAAATCCTGATGAATTTGTGAAAAAATTCTAACCTCCCTTGCCAACGATCATGCAGTTTTCAAAACTAGATTTAAATATGCGTACCGACAGTCTTGCCTTATTATTGTTTGTACACCGCTCTTTGATCCGCTCATTACGGCTGCACTGTCATGTTTGTGCAATTAATTTATCTTATAGTGAGTAAATTTCAATTGCACTGCGAATCACGCCAGCCAATCTCTGCCGACATGTCCTGGATGTCAAAAAATCCCAGAAATCACTACTTGGGGTATTATTAACTACTTGCGATTTACTAGACACATCCGTTGTTTCATCGGTCTGGAGTGCTACAAAGTTTGTATTGGAAAATTCGTTTTTAATTAGCTCCTAAATACACGTTGATACTCGTTAAAATTTCGTTTTGAATTACTTTAGATGTATTTTGTACAACCATTGCACTTAGTCATCAAAAACGGAATCAATTTTTCTTTTAAAGGAAACAAGACCTTAGAAGAAAATCCCAGCATTATTTGATTCTTTACTTTCGTCATGACCTACCTTGGAGAGTCAAATTATGGCCTTCACAAAATTTTAAAATATCAATTACTCTACTGAGGATCGTGCAGTTTTGAGTGACCGTTTCGTTATATCTGTGAACCACCGATGCAGCATATCAGCTATCAATTGCACTCGTAATATTTACTTATTAAAAATTTCAAAATCAAATGTGGATTGAATATGTTGGGTAATATTTTCATGGTTTTTTTTAAAGCGTTAGGCAAGTGCTTTAAGTCAGAAAAACCATTATTGGTCCAAACACTGTCACCTTAAAATAATGTGCAGTAGAAACGATAAAGTGATTTTTTTTTAAATGCTCTCGGTAAGCAAAGGTTTTTTTGAGAACCATTCTAAATCAAATTTCCCATTTTGCTTATGGTATTTCAAAACTAAATTATAGTCGGGTGGAGCTGGTTTGGTCCTAGTTAAGGCTTCCAATTAACCAGACATATACTAACTGGTTTTTGGCTTTTTTTTTACAAAATAAATCGCCTTCTGGTAGGTGTCACTGATGTCAGTGTTCACTATCGGTGTGTCCTGATCTGGCGCCGAGAAGCCCTTGTAAGCTGCCAGCTTCAGGTCTTTTTCGAGGATTGCAAAGTTGCATTTTTGGTGGAGAATGATGATGACCATATTATTGTTCCTAGTTATTTTTCGGGGCTGTGGTCGCTGGTTTGGCTAGGGTCTGGGTCGGAGTAGTTGTGCGTACGGCTGTGTTGGTGCTGGGTTGAGAAGTAGGAGATGTCAAGGGGGCGTCTGACCCTTTTTTAGGCGTGTTCCTCGTGCGCTGGGTACATGCTGTTGCAATTTTAAATGCGGCTGGGTTTTTGGTTTTATTTTTCCTTTTCAGTCGCTGGTTTCGGTGTCAGGACTGGTCGTTATCTGCATCTGTCTCATTGGGTGCGTTTTTGACATCTTCTGTTCTGACGGAAGGTTGGACAAACTAGCGGCCTTTTGGATGTCGCTCGAATCCGGTGTGAACGCAGCGAGTAGGATCTGCAGCAGCATCATAAGCGATTGTATGCTTACGGCTCATTTGCTGTCTTTTGCTAGGGCAGCGGAGAAGTTTGAAGAATGCGATGGTCGGTTGTGTTGAAGTTAGGCGGGCGTGATGCTTGAAAGTGCAGGTCGTCAGGGTGTCGGTTGGATAGCGTGGTCGGTTTAAATAGCGGCAGCGGTCGATAGGTGTAAATGAAAAAAGTATATCAGCTGGTAGCGAACAGCATTAGGCGGTATGCGCTGAACGGTTGTCTGTGAGCGATGTCGTCATCGCCATTGACTGTTAATTGTACCCATCAGTATTCTGCATCAACTTTACACAATTATCCTAGTACTTTGTTGAAATAATCTGTTTATATATTCTACCTTTATTGCCTGCACCATAAATAATGTCAAATATTCACTTTCCCTTACTGTTTCATTTCCAATTAGTAAATACAATTGGTACAAAGCCATTGTAAAAGGAGCTTTTAGGGATATTGCTGTCAGAGATTGAAAAGCTATAGACCATAGCAAAAAAAATATTTGCAAGAATTTTTTTTTATCTCTGGAAGAAATGCATATCTATAAAAAAATGTCAAACGACTGTCAATACAAAGTCCGGATAAGGTTATAATCTAATGATTTTGAATCCACCGTGCATAAATGAAGGTCACAAATATCTTTTTTGGCAATATACAATTGGCCTTGTATTTGCAACCAATAGTTGTTTTTTTTTTAAGGTGGAGCTTATGAAATTTACAATATTGACGCAGATTTTATCTTCGAGGGCAGCATCATAAATTGTTTTTTTTTTACCGATCGACGACGGCAGGCATTTCACCCCAATCAATATTCACTATCTCCAACTAAACCATCTGGACTCGCAGCAGCTAAAATGACATATCTTTCCAGATGAAAAGACCACAATGTCAACATTTACACTGTTTATTTTCTCATACAGATCGATAGCAGTCGTTCATTTTGTCTACCATATATTATCTCTTTTGTTACAATTTCTCTTTTAAGAATTAGGTTTTTCACTGAATTATAAGTGGAGTCTCGCATTTTATAAATGAGAAGGGCTAGAAGATTGGTTTGTCCGACTGTTGCCAGCTGTAATTGCATGCACTCTTCATTAGAAATATCGTCAGCTTGTTGGCTTTCTGATATTTTGTGTATCATTTCTTGCACTTCAGTAGGAGAGACATCCGGTTAACCTTTTCATGGCCGGATATAAAATAAGGCGCAGTACTCAAGAGGCCGAATATTTTTTGTGAAAATAAAAATTGTTTAAAAAAAAAATTATTTTGTTGCGTTTATTAAATTATAATTTACTTACCAAATATTATATCACACATCGATTGTTAAACTTTTATTCCTGAAGTTAAACCAGTTTTATTTTTTTTATTTTCAATCAGGGTTGTCACACGCATTCAAACAGAGTCGCACACGCATGTTTTTATTGAGTTTAATATTTACACAGATAAATTTTATATTTACACTTAGTAAAACTTAGTAACATAGTAAAATAGAATATAATTTAAAATTAGTATTTTCCATTGAGTGGTACTTTTCAAAGCACGGTATAACACAAAGAGCCACCTTGCATTGTTTACACCTATAACTGGACTCTTTTCTTAGTTTGTTGCTAGTACACACAATACACTTCGTAGTTGGGACGATTTTTTTTCGGTCGGTGGTAGTTTTTCTAAAAAATGTCTGTAAGTCGCGATGGAAATTTTGCCTTCCTTTTTCTACCATGAGAAATAACGGGTGTATCTTGTTTATGGGTATACACTAATTGTTTTATCACTTCCAATTGAAAGGTGGCAAGAGGAACCCTTTTCCCGGTTTTTTCCGTGTATAGTATATGCACGTTGACGAGCGATAGGTCCATCAGGTGCATACATAGTTTTATATACCACTGTAAAGTCTTCCTTGATGAATGGACAGATGAGAGAACCATATCACATTTATCTACAGCCTCCCTCCATGTTTTTGTTGTAAACTTGTACAGCCTCTGGTTTTATAATGTCTTCCCCATGACGTGTTTTTTTCCCTGTATCTCTTAGAACTTCTTGGTGGAGTGTTGTAAGCATAGCTACCTCTCGTTTATCTTCCCATAATTGAGCTGATATAACATTTGTGTGAAACGATTTCATTTCACCCTTCTTTAGTTTTTCGTTGAATTTGGGCATTCCTTTTCTGTTTCTTCGAACGGTTACACAACCCTAATGTTGTCCCTAATGTCCTAATGTTGGATGTCGGACATATTATGTGGTTTCCCCTGTATATACAATAAAATATAACACAAAACCTGTTGCACAGTCACACAAAACAAAAAAAATTATACCAAAACGGCTAGCCTTCGATGGAATGTATTGTCTAAAAATCATCCTTTGAAGAGAAGTAAGCTTTCGTCTATACACAAATTCATGTAGTGGTATAACGCATCTTTGAAGAGTTTTTTCAAATAGGTAACTACAACACGTATTTTGAATAGACGGTCACCAGCAACCTGCTCCTTATTGTCACAAAAATGCAACATTCTAAGAATGAGCTGGAATCTGTTCCTCGGCATGGTTTCAGAATAAATTGGGCTGTATAAAAAGGGATCGGTTGACCAATGGTCAACTATTCTATTCCTTGAATTTACGGCCATCAGCATGCAGACTCCGAAGAATAAATACATTTCATTCAATGTAGTCTCTTTCCATTGCAACAGCCTCCATGATAACGTCTCGAATTGGTCTTTGATATAAATAAACTGTTTATTCGTTTCATTGACTATAAAACTGACCAGTGTAGTATCTATGAAGATTTTGAAAAAATCCATCTCTCTCATTTCTTCATCACCAAGTCTTCCACCTGATAATGAACAATCAAACTGATGAACGATCGGAGTAAAATCACCGGTCTGCCATTGAAAATCTGCAGATTGTTCAGCAGACTGATAAAAGTTATCAGGAATATCTTCTTCTAAAGCATCCATTTCTACATCGCTTTCATCTGACTCTAATGTCATTCCGAGGTCTTGTTGTAATTCACTCAAAAGATTTTCACCATCCATTTTAAGATGAATATCGTAAATAAACTAATTCACTACAAAACACAGTAGAACAAATAACCTAGCACAAAGGTTGTGTCAAAAAGTAATGAAAAGAGACCGAGACTATCACAACACTGATAAAATCTGAAGAAATATATCGCGAACAAATAATTAAAAGTATTTTTGTAATTATAATGGAAATTTATACGAAAATAACGTTGAAATTGCGAAAATTTTAGCGACCACGCGGTGTTCAAAACAATCGATCAAAACGGTGAATGTTTGCACTGAAGTGCCAGCCCTGCACTATTGACATCTGTATACTGTCAGTTGAAACAGTTTGCAAAATCTCTAAATACATCGATAATTAGTGGTTATAACTTAACAAAAAAAATTAGAGAACTTCAACAGATGTCATTGTATGATCCCTTTTTACCGGATAGTGAATATAAGCTTATACAGTGCTATTATACGTCACCAAAAGTACATCTGAGATATCTCGTATCTGGCCAGACGGGTACTCCGCCGATAGCCGAGATATCTCGTATCTGGCAACCATCGGGTTAAGGGTCACATTCACAGTCCGGTTCAGAAATTGCACATGCAGTTCTTTTGTAAGGAGTAAATTTCAGATGTCTGACCTTAAAACAAGCACATGTTCCATATTCTTGATCACATTTTTTTTTTGTGCTTTCCCCGGGTGACTTACCACTTGTATCCTTGTAGAGATTTAAAATGTGTTTTGATCCCATCATGTGAACTATGCCAGCTCCATAACATTGCTTTCGTACCTCTTTCATTTCGAGAAGTCAACTTATTTCCCTCCAGTGAATTTACTCACCGAGGCCGTATAACTTTCTTAAGAGTATGTTGTGACATTACAAGTCGGTCTGTTGGCTTTCCAAACTATGGCATCTTGGTGTGAACGAATATCCCTCAAAAGTAGTATTTTTCCAAATATGTTATTTAGTTGATTGTGAGTGACCCTCAAACACAAGATAAGGTCCATTTTCTTAAGTCTGCACGTAGCTGTTGAAAGTCACCTGATGTTTTTTTAATAGCACAGCGTGCGACACTTTTTAACCCTTTGTACGCCATCGTCTCACCCGTGAGTCGCATTCGTATTGAATACTTCGACGTTGGCGGCTAACTGGTTAAACGTTTTTTCTCTCTGAGTAGTAAGGTATGGCTATGATAGTCATACTTAGCAGTATTACTGGTCATGGTGTAAAGCTTACTAGTGTAGCACTTCACAATGTGGTTTGCACATTCTAATTTTTATATTTTATATCCAAATGGTACCCTCTGTCGCACCTTAGCAAAAGGCACTGGAATCGCCATCTCAAATTAAAAACATTACCCACACCTTATATTTTTCAAAAGTGTATTTCAGACCTTCACTATGACAGTTTGCTCCATTCCTGTCGATGGTCCTGAATAATTTTTATTGCATAAAGTGTGAATTTATCACTCCAATATCAGTAGTTGACATGCATACCTGACAATACTTGTTCTTTATGTCAAGGTATATAATCATTCCTGTCCCCTTTCCGATGATGCATACCGCACCAGATTTCGTAGAAAAGCTATGATTGTGGTTCCTTTCTGACCACTCTCTAACAAGAACAGCAATGTAATGATGAAATTTCATTATTTACATGAGCCAGTTACTTCTCTATCAGTTTTTTCCATTTGTTCAGATAGACAACTTTTCCATAATGCGGTCACTTTTTTTTCATTGTGTCTTTGGAATGACTCTGGACACATGAATGGAATATTCATGGTACCATATAATTCTTCCGCCTGACACTAACCTATACCTATTTTTAGTGCCGCCCAAACAAAGCAAATGCTTATATTAGATTCGAGGGTGTCTGAAAAAATAGATGCAGTTTTATCACAGAATTGGCATTGAAAATGAAATTTAGAAATTAATCCATGTTTCACTTCTTGTGAAATTAACTCATCACCTGTGACAATTGACGAATGTCTCAAAACTTCTTCCACCTGCTTCATGAAGTAGGCAATGTCGACTATGCGTTTACCAGAGGGTGTGTAGGAAGTTGCAATTTCATCACTTCGCTCAACGTTTAATGGCCGAAGTTCTTCTGCCATAGTATCACCTAAAGACTCAACGTTTAACATCTCAGACTTCTTTGCCCACTAATATGGTCTGAATTCAATTTTTGAATTACACATACCCAAGAAATGTAATTATCTCAGATTACCGTCAGAAATACTCGCAAACACAATGTCAAATTCGTACGCTAACGCTCAAAACGCTACTAAGTCTTCACTTGTGCTGTGAATTGGCCTTTAAGCTTACGTATTGTTCGCATCTAAATATTCTCAACGTTTTGCGCATGCACTATCAGTTGGATCGAAAAAGTTGTGTTGGTGAACCTCAAACGATATAATAAGGTCCACACTTTGTTTCTTTTATGAAGGTCACTAGTTACATAAGTTTATGACTACTTTTAGATTTATTTACCACAAATGTAAATACTTTTTACATTTAATTCGACAACAACTTTAGCGTGACTCTACCCTTAAGAAGCGAGTCATCTTAAATGCCGCTTCTGATCTGTTTTTAACAAATTGAACCTTATGAAATATGTATCAGGTCAAATAAAACACGCCTACAATTTTTACACTTATTTATTTATACTTCAGTTCTGGTTTTGAACTTTGTAATTACATGTATTGTAATGAATTTAATTTTCATATTTTCCACCTATTTATCTACACCGACTGCAAGCAAATACAAATTTTAATTCTTATACAGTTATCATTATATTATTAATTTCATTTTTAATTATTTAAGTGCTTTGGTTTTTTTTTTATACAAATTATAAATATACTCTCTGAACTCACACTAATGCCACGAACAGAAAAATATTATAAAATATAATTGGTGTTTTATATTGTCATTGTTCTTCTGGCAACAAATGTTTATTAGTTTTTTCTGATAAGCAATGTTCATCATTTTTGTATTGATTATTGCATCGTATTGAATGGAAAGTTTGTTTAAATAAATTTTATGATTCTAGAGCTTTTCGTATTAGTTGACAGTGGTCTGAAATATTATATCATTACTTCGAATGCTTCCACTAGACGGCGTGACACATGTCATTCACAATATCCACTCTTTTTAGAACTTGTTAGAGATTGAAATGGAACTATTTAAGTTATTGAAGAATGCCTCTCGGTAAATACATCTTCCATTGCTAAGGAGAACTGTTGATCGAATTTGTTTAAGTAAGTGATCAACAATGCGGATATTTGTTTAATTTGTGCCCATGTTGGATCTTGTAAATACAATTTTCTGATCACTGTAACTTTTTTTTCCAGAACAGAGACAATGTGATTATTGTATTATATATAAACATAAAAAAAAGAATATCATTTTGCAGTAATGTGAATTCAAAAATGTCATATATTATATCAGATTCAAATTGTAAGTGCATTGCTACCTTATAATGAATATAATTAAATTTCTTGAAGCTTAATAATTGTTACAAATAAAATCTTTTACAATTTATTCTCCTGATATTTTATTTACTTTAAGATGTGAACACTTTGTGCTTAACATATTAATGAAAACTATACACAGTAATATAATAAACAAATTGTGAAATAAATAAATAACCAATTTTCTTTTAAATTAACTACGTATGTACTAAAATTTCAAAACTTTTCAACAATTCATAAACCTCATCAATTTAAGCAAAACGACTAATGTATTTTCAATTTTTAAAAGCTGTTACTATATTATATATTTTCTCACATTTTATTAAAATTGTATTAGAAAAGGAATACATACAAATTTATTTCATTAACATTCTTAGTTATTTTAATTATGTTCTTGTCAAATTAATGTATCTTTTGCCATGTACCGCATGTTTAAAATTCATTTCATACTGTTGACAATACTGGGTGCTTAAAATCAAAGATTGTCAGATTAAAATATTTTCTATATATTGAAAAAAAATACTGCTGGATAAAAAATATTTTGATTTGCTGTTTTTTTTGTCCTGAATTGTGTACATGTAATTTTTTTAAAACAAATTTTAATTTTTAAAAAGGATTGAATTGATATTTTGAAACAAAATTTATAACTATAGTGTATCTAATTTTCTAAATCTTGTACAAACTTAACAATGGTGTAATAAACTATTTAAATATATGAATGTTTTAAACCTACTCATTTATTTTGTTCTAATTATTATTTTTATACACATCAAAAGGTAGCCATTCAAAATAAACTTAATGTCTGCCATCGGAAAGCCTCGATGATAGTTATATTCGCATTTTGATACTCGCCCACAGATAGTAACAACGTAATATATTTTATGAGAGTGAACATTATTTGCCCAACATTTTACACTCCTGCTTTGCTTCACTAATCCTATGTTTAAATCCTGCCAATGATTAAATTAAAGTAATCTTCAAGATAAAGGAATCTACTCCCCATTTTGTAGCATAACAAATTGCCAATAACTGTACGTGAGAATGTTTCTAAAAACTGATTGTCGAAAAAAGAAAGTCATAATAGTCATCATAAAGTCTTCTATAAATACTAGCAGATAGTTTTGAATTAAATTGAGTTCAATTGGCCATGGCCAGGTTTGATTCGGATCGACGTATGCACTCTGCCCGAAACCTCTTATAATCTTTTGTATGTCCAGGCTATCTGATTTATTTTAATTGGTACTAGTCGGTTAATTATCACAAAGGTCATAACCTAAGGATGGATTGGGTAGTTTCAACAGTGTATATTCGTAATTAATTTACTTGTAAGTTTTTACTCAGCATGAAATACGATATAATAATCAAAATCTATCCATTATAACCCAAGAAAAAGATACAAAGTTTTGACAATAGCAGTTAGAGAAAGGTGAAATCTTGAGAGAGTTCGAAGCTTCACGGTGAATTGAGTTATATGGCAAGTATAATTGTAAGTATAAAATTGTTTTCATTAACCCTCTTTGAAAAGATGAGATTTTTATCCCAATTTTAACACTAACAAGAACAAGTGACATAAAAACATTTTTGAATGAAACTAAAGTAAATCAAACCAAAATATATTTCAATAAAATGTGTCACTTGACGACGGTTATTTTGATTTTATAAGATGTTTGGCAAAGCTTAACTATAAAGAATTGCTGAACCAATTCCATTGTCCACAAGATTGAATCCAAGTACCGATACTCGAATAAGATGATTTCAATCTTTGTATGGAATTGTTTTAGAAGGTATGATCTGTTATGTACTCATCCAATAAAAAAACAGCATAACGAGAACTAGCTAATTACTAGTCTTGTCTAACCTCATAGTACTATTTTTGTTTACATTCTCTGTTCTCCTAGAACAACTGCAGTTGAGATGACTCCAATAGCTGTTGTTCGCTTCCATATAGATATAGATTACTGTTCGAGCATATCTCAACTGAAATGGTCTTATTAACATTGGTATTCAGTTACTTCACCTTGCTTCGGAGTAAATAATGAAAAGTAGCAGAGATTGCACATGTACGAGTTATAGTCTAAGAAGGAGTTAAAACATCTCAGATATTGATGTTTTTGATACATAACGTATTTAAATCAATGTGTTCATTCTTGGATTCAAACCTTTGGCAGCGTGATCAAGTTGGACAAATGCTTACACAAATGGCTTAACTTCTAAATGAAAATGAAATTGTTAATTCAAAAAACTAAAAGTTTACTACAAACAAGACACATAATAAAATGTTAATAGATAAACAATTCTGATATAAATTAATGAAGGGAAAGAAATATACATAGATAAAATTATGACATACAGTGGATAAATTCACTATCTGAGATAGATTGATTGCATACAGTTAAACACAAGTACCTATTATTCTCTTCAAACATAAAATATGCGAATGATAATGGGTATTTTTTTATAACCATTTTTCTCTAATGGCCATTGTTTCAAATAAATCCTATAGATGTACAGGTGTTCCACAGAGTTGTCAGTAGGTAAAGATTTATTTATAATTAAATTGTGTAAAAATCAACATCCCCAACGAACAAAGCAGTAACTCACTTGCAATTTTGCAGAAGATCAGCAAATCAAACTTAACAAAGTAAATAATAGCTATGAATCATATAAATTGGTAGAAGTCTTTGACAGAAAACAATTATTAATATAAGATCTATTTTCTATTTCTGCAAAATGGCTATGACTTACTTGGTTTGTTTGGGGATAGAAATAAGCGAACCCATTTCTATTGGTTGCCAATACTAATAGCAACTATGTATAATTGAACTTATAAGAATTTCCTTACTATAATTTCCTAGTAACTTATGAATAATTAAAATAATGGCAGACAATTCACTGCTACGCCTAATATTTGCTCCTAGAAAGAAGAAGATGAGACATGATGTGCCAGAAAATTCTTATTAGATGTAGAATTTGCATTATTTTTTAATAATAAAATCATTATAATATATGTATTCAAGTAATGGTTACTCTAAAATTATGCCTCCATTTTCACGGTAGATTGGTTCCTTTTAACGGTGCAAATAGGGAAAATAACATTCAATAAAATAACAATCTTTGTTGTTTGAAGTTTTAACAGTTTTTTCCTGGTGGGCTATAAATGCATCTGGTGTATCTGTAATAGCAATTGCATATTTTATTTATTTAACAATATCTATTACCATTTATTTCTGTGCTATGTTAAAGACTTTCATACCCAGATGGTTAATTGTAGAAAGATTGTACAAGTAAATCTTTAAACTTTTTTTTAGTCTACAATGACATATAACATAACATATTGTTGGAATCATCAAAATATATTATATAAGACATTTTACACATTGTTTGATGGTCACAGTTTCGTGAATTAGTGGGTACCCCAGAAAGTGTAAAGGGGCTTATTTAAAAAGTAGGTTACCCACTTTGTGTTAAGGGGAAGTTTATAGTTTATAATAAAAGAAGTGAAAAAATTTCAAAGAAAAAGATACATATATAGGTATAATTGTGACAGAATCATTTAGGGGTTGAATCATCAAACATGTCAAACAAACCTTGCTTCATTTTAAAAAGTTTGACTAACAATGAAAATTTAAATTTGTAAAAATATTTTCACAATATTTGTTGATTGACTATATGATTGTAGAAATAATAAAAAATCATTTCTAAAAATATTATAGCAAATCTTAAAGTGGAGAGTTTGAATATAATGAATAAATAAACTTCATTGAACATTTAAGATTTCGACTGAAGGCGCTTGGTGGAATTTCAATATTAAATTTGAATCATTCAAATTATGTACACTCCCACAGATTTTGTCACTAACTTATTGTCACTATTATATAAACTCGAAACACTCATTTACTAAGCGTCAGTTCAAATTCATCCGTGCACTTGAACGCCTGAAGATGCCGAAAGGCGAAACCCGGGTCGTTAGTGACAACATCTGTGGGAGTGTACGTAATTTGAACGATTCAAATTTTCATTGAACATATTGGTTTTTTTAAATTTCAAATGTATTTGAAGAAGTTGTGTCAATTGTAGCTTATAATATCATTTCAACAAAGATTTACTGTGGACAATGACATAGCTATATCGACTGTGGAAAGGAAAAAGGACATAACCCACAATTTTTTCAAAACAGCTTTTTTTCGATAATCACAATGTATACAACTTGATACACGTTCTATAAAAAGGACGTAAGCTGAAATTGCCGAATTAGTATCTAAAATTAGCTTTTAAGTTTGAAAAAAGATAGGCTTGTGAAAATTGAAACCAAGAAAAAAGACTGAAAAAAGGTTTTTTCTAGACAATTCCTTAAATCAATGTTGGATTATGCCAATTAAACCCTAGTTAAGAAGTCTCCGTGCACTTCAATGTTGTGTTTATTTCATAATATACATATGGCCGAAAATGATCAAAACACGTTTTTCGTGCCTCCTGTAAAATTTGTTGGTTACGTCCATTTTTCCTTTCCAGAGTCAATATACATACAGAGTTTATCTAAATGGAACTATCTGACTTTTTATAGGTTTTTGATTTAAGAATGAAAGCATTTTTACTAGTATTTAGTTTTGTCAAGATACACAACTGTATTTACGTGTTTTTTTTTAATTCTTATTATTTATATTTTACGCAATGGATAGATCTTTATTATATGACAGGTTTAAAAAAAATTATCCCTTTCCAAAATTTGTTCAATAGTTCGTTTTTCTTTAGTCAAATCGATTGTGGGTAAGTATTATTTTATACAATAGTTTCTTTTCGACATATATGGAGACACCGAAGCAAATTATCCTGATTTTATCAATTGTCAGATAATTCCTTTTACTTTATCCAAATGGAGTGTGGGTAAGTAATACATCTGAATATATTTGGATATTACCATATGTTGTTAACTTGAGATACTCTCTGATTGATTGTTGTATTTTTATACGTTTGATTTTGTGATTGCAATGCGTGGAAGGTTTAATTAAATGTATAATATTTTTTTTAATTCTTATTAAAAAACCGACACATTAATTAATATAATAACAACCAAGACTGATTTAACAATGCAAGCATTTTCGGCTAGTTACAAAATAATATTTTGAAAAATATCTTTATTGTTTGATTGAAATGATAATCTAATATTTTATCAGAACAATATACAAATAATTTGGCACTTTATGAAACGGTATCCATTCTTTAAATATGTAAATACTAAGATTTAAATAGAAATTTAAATTAATGTAGGAAAAAGTTCTTGTAGGGTAAAAAGATACTTATTAAATATAGATAGTTAATTATTACATCTAATAACTGATATTTCATGTATTTGTGCGTTAAATGGGTAGTTTTTTTAAAATTTAAACTAAGTTAGTCAACATCTAAATATTATGTGACTCAGTGGCGGATTAAACATACAAGAGGCCCCAGGTGCAATAAAATTTAGAGGCTCTGTTTTTATTATAACATAAGAACATCAACAAATTTCAAGTAAAACAGTAAATATATATTAAAATCTGATCAAAGAGTATATTGGTTTTATAATTTAACCCATTTTCGAGGCCCCTAAGATTCGGAGGCCCTAACCGCGCGTCTCATGCGCTTATAGGATAATCCGCCACTGATGTGACTAAAAGACGTTAGAAACTTAAATAAGAATTGATCAAAATTTGGGAAAATTTCATTTAGAATAATGGCAACATCGAATCACTTTAGAATATTATTCAAATATTTGAATTCCATAGAGTTCTTTCTTTGTATTGGTGTTGGCAAGATAAAGAGTTAATATCACATAAAATTATATGTAAACAAATTTAGGTAGGTAAAAATTATATGATGTAGGAGAATGTTTACTGACTTGAACTTATATGCTGAATGGCGGATCGTTATATTAAAAATTATGAGATATAATATCTCCTTTTCAAATAAGAGCAATCAAATTAACTTTCAACTAATTATTTGTGTTTTTTTGAACTTGAAACATATTACATTTTTTGTTTATTATTTGTACAATAAGTAACTAAAAAAATCATTTTCTTATCTTTTATAATGAACCGTTAATAATATTATTATGTCTACTTGATTTGATTCGTATTCGATCGCATTATATTAAATTTAATCCTTTGCAAATTTTTATGTCCTACGTAATTTTATTAGGAATAATCTAAATATCGGTAGGTTTGTCGAAACGATGTTTTCACAGTGATATTTAATTTTGTACGTATAAAATGTGTCCATATTGTTATTCACCGAATAAAGGCATGGGCAAGACATTCGAAACCGAACTCGGGCTAATTACTAACACTCTTCACTTTGACTAGTGAAAGGGTCCGCCCGCGTCGCAGAGGGCAGATTTTAAAACGATACGCAAAAAGGAATCACATGTTCCTTCCGCCCAATTGACCGCCACCTTAGATCTCTTTGCAAGCCGAGCGCCGGTGCCGGAGTGCCTTCTCGCTGAACCGGGTATAAAAACAATATCACTAACTTTAAAACGAACAATAACATACGCTTACCACATCCAAAACAACTGAAATGTTGCATTCTAATTATGTTACAATTTTATTACGACTAAATCGATTCGCGTCCGTCCGATCGTCCCGCATCGATCCGCACCGCTCAGAGCGGGGAAGGCGAGAGCGCGAGCACTAGCCGGAGAGGTCAAGACAGCATGTAGGCGCACGAGGCTGCGTCTCTGGCGCGGGCCGCCTCGGGCGGAGCGAGGTCCTCCGCGGGCAAGACGGCAGCCAGCCGCCACTTGTCCCTCACCTCTTCCACCCGCGCCAGAACTCGCACCACGTTCAAGCCCGCCAGTTTCATCACGTCTCTCTCGCTCCAAGCTGGATCGGATAGCAGTTCCGCCAGGAGATGCGGATATCTCGATACGTCTTCCAGACCCGTCGGCGTCATGTTGATCCCGTCGTATCCCGCCCCGATGCCGACGTGATCCACCCCAGCTATCTTACGGATGTGATTGATGTGGCCGATCACATCCTTGATGGTCGCAGTGTCGTTGCACGTGACTAGCTGCGAGAAGAAGTTCACCATGACCACTCCGCCATTTTCCGCCACCATCCGCAATATGTCGTCGGGCACGTTGCGGGACGAGTTGCACACGGCCATTGCGCCGGAGTGCGAAAAGACGACGGGCGCGCGGGTTGCGTTGAGAGCGTCGCGCGCCGTGGCCGCCGCCGCGTGTGACAGGTCGACCAGCATTCCGAGCCTGTTCATCTCCCGGATGACCGTTCGACCGAAGGGGGTGAGGCCCTTTTCGCCACCTGCGGCACCCGCCCATGGGGTGTCACAGGTGTGAGTCACGGTGAGGTATCTGGCACCCAAACCGTAAAGGGAACGCAAAACGGCCAGCGAGTTGCCCAGGGAGTGCCCACCCTCGACTCCTATAAGAGAGGCTATCCGACCGCCGCGATGGATATCTAGAAGCTCGCGAGATCCTGTCACTAGGCTGAGGTGCCGCGGATTGAGTTCGATCAGTCGTTTGATGACGTCTATCTGCTCGAGAGTCAGCTGCACGGCGTCTGAGTGTTGGGCGGCGCACGGGACGTAAGCAGACCAAAACTGCGCGCCAACGAGACCGGCTCGCAGGCGGGGTATGTCCGTGTGTGACCACTGGCTGCGGGCCCACGGCTCGACACGCGCCAAATCGGCGCTTAGGTTGAGGCCTCCGATCTTGTTGTGCATGAATTTCCTCACGTTCCACGCCAGGTCGTTGTGGCCGTCCACGAGCGGAGCGTCTCGGAGGAGCTTGCGGACGATATCGAGCCGCGCCTGCGGAGTGTCCCGCCGGCCGGCGCCGCCCAGAGCGATCGGGAGGCCGAGGCCAGCTCCCAGCGCCGCCACAATGAGGCACATAACGAGGCAAAGGCACCAGGGGCTGCGGGCGGGGGCCGGAGCTTTTACGGGATCTCCAGAAGAGCTGTAGCTGCTGGAGGCGGAATCCGGCGGCAGGAAGTGTCCTCCGTTGCAGCGCTCTGCGACGTCTGGCAAATCTCTGGCGGCACCCTGGAAGTTCGCATAAAACATCTATTAGATTTAATCAGGAGTGGCAAAAAAGGTCATGACTATTATACGTGTTTCCGATTGGCGATGAGATAAGTGAACCCGATAAAAAGGAATAGTAGAAACATTCCTATTGTCATTATTCCTTATTCCCAATAAATGTAAGCTTCATAATAATCTATATATTAATAGTCGATAATGTCCGTATGATTGTATGATTGTCCACGATTTCCCCTCCCCCATTTCGATTATTATAAAAATTATATTATATACAATTTAAATACTGCAGGGCAAGGCTGTCGATATAGGCCCCGAGATATATTTCTTTTACTTTTAGAATTTCTGGCTTATTCAATAAATAGGTTTGTAATTTATTTTTCACGCCAGTAAAATTTCTGACTACTAAAAAATGCAACATGCTAGTAAAGATATAAATACTACAGTTAACCATGTTATTAAAGTTCGACTTTTAAATTGAAAATACTAATTTGACTTAGTCAAAAGATTTGACATTCCATTCACCGGGTACCTACATCACTACACCCACACATAATTTAACTTAGTATCGATAAATTAATAAACAAATGAACACCCAAGTAAAACTATAATAACTCGCCTTCCACCAGCTAGCTATAAGAAGGTTATAACAATACGAATCCCCAAATAAGTTTATTATCGTTCCATGTTTATAGTGGGTAGCTCGAATAAGGTGTTCCGGTGATTTATTATCCACGCACCCTCCACTCGTGTGTTTCTATCGCTCTTATGTTTTGGGTTAATATTAGTTTTAAACTAAAATTAACCTTTTCACCGTAATCAAACAATTATTTACTCACAGTGGACAGTTTCATAATTCAGCTGTGATTGAATTGTTTAATAGGTGTGCCGAAAAGGTTTATGGACATTTTGCGCCCTAAATTAAATAGTCTTACGTTTTTAACACAAAGGTAAAGTATATTAATTTTTTAATGTAAAATAAAAATTGATAACTTTGTTATTTCACATATTGTATAACACATTAAGACTCGTGCTACGCCTCTTTGGCAGCATTTTCAGACAAACTATAGATTTTAATTGTTAATTTAAAAATCTACCAAGTGAAGGAAAAGATTTTTTTTCTACTTGATACAGGTTGAAGTTAAGATGTAATATATACAAACACTAATATTATCAATAACGTTTGTAATGGTGAGCCGCCTGTTCAATTTAAAATTATTCATGTATGTTATTGATTTAATTAATTTCCATATATTCTAAGTTGTGCATTTTAAGCCCTTATTTTTTGACTAGCTGCAGTATTTTACAACTTTGATGATTTCCTTATAATGTTTCCTTAATGCTGAAAAAAATATTATTATTGAGACTTATTACAAGATCCTTAATTATTATATTTTATTTAGGTTTCTACTTGTATGCCCTAAATAAAAAGCTTGACAGTCTTCACACGTGAGGTGATAAATACCGCACTAAGAATATGAAAAATTATTGAATTAATTAATATTTCTTTCCATAATTATTACACAATCTGTAGAATAACAAAGTTATCAATTTTAATTTTATATTAAAAAGCTAACGTCGAATCCATTAGGTTTCTTTACTGATTGTGAGTTATGACTATTTGCTAGCCTCTCCTAAAACATTTGTCTGGGATATAAAATGTTTTAAATTCTTTAAAAAAATCCGTTGACCATACCTCATATAACACCAACAAAATATCGTCCATCAATTCATAACATCGTCAAAATCTAAATGTTGAAAATAGCACTGTTGACTTGGTGTTTGCAGTTAGAATTGTTATAGCATGAAATGTTCCGTACGGAGAGTTCGTTTTCAGAAGAATATTGTACGGAAAACTCAGTGGCGGTTCTATGTACTGGGCTAGGTGGGCTTAGCCCGACCTGCATTTTTCACCCAAAATGTGTAAAAAAACTTAAAATTGCCGAATAAAAATGAACAGCAATTCGGCCGCTGAACAAAATAAATACATTTCTAAACGTAACTAACCTTTCGCAAATTGATTCTATATCTTTGTTTTGATTTTCCTCTGTCAATATACGGCAATGCTATGTCTACCTACAATAATACTCTCGATTGTGTATTCATACTGACATTAACATTGATTTTATTATATAATAATTTATGCTTTGCAGTTGTGTTGTAGTATTTGTTAATTTGCTTGTAAATTAATGTATAAGGTGAAGTGGAAACATGCGCAATTTCGTAGATAGTATACAATGCTAAACTTTTCTTTAGCCCACCGAAGATTTTAGGTCACGAACCGCCACTGGGAAAACTCCATTCGCCATCATAAATTCAGATTTAAAGACAGGTAATTACTCTTGCCTATTAATTCCTATCACTTTTTGTGTCAAATTGGATGTATTTATTGTATATGTAGCATAACATATCAAGATTAGATGCTTTATCATAAAAGAAAAACACTAGTTACATAGTAATTTCTGCCAGAGCCAGATAATTATTATGAAATGAATCACATTTTGTTCAAACGACAGATCAATATTTATTAGTAAGCACGAAAATTATATTTCATTTTAAACCTCACTACTGATAAACTCACTTAATTTATCTTTAAAAGAAACTTTCACCTGTAAACCCCACCTGTTAATAATATTTCAACGACACCTGCGAATAATAATACAATCAGACATTTTAATTTAGAACAGCGAGAAATTCACAATTTGTTAATTTAATTATTTTAACTTAATCACTCGGAGGCGGCAGTGAGGAGGTTAACCGTAAAATGCGTATCCACGCGAAAACACAAAGGTTTCTCAATAATATATATTAAACCTAATTATATTAATTTGTTTCAAAAGTAAACAAAACTACGGGAGGTATTCGAACACCTGTGCAGCGCAGTTACATATTTATTTTTCTGATAAAAAATGGTGTTGCCGATAACCTAAATTCAGAAGATTACTTTTTATATCGATCAATTATTCTGCATGGGTGTGAGATTTGAAGTTTGTTGAAGAATCAAAAAAAGACTATTCAAGATTTTGAAAACGAAAATCTGCGTAGAATACTTGGACCAGTTAGTGTTGATAACTAAAGGTTTAGTAACCATATGACCATTCGTTTAATTTAAGTAAATTTTAGTTAATATTATATTGTGGGTAAGAAAACTAAGATTGGAAGGAAGCCTTCCGAATGAACTAAAGTTCTCCTTACGGTATTTGAAGGAAACCTTAGAGAAACTTAACTCCTGAGCCACACCTAGAGAAGTTAGACGGACAACATCAATAGGGATGCAAAGAGGCTGGGTGTGAACGGTTGAATAGAAAGGGAGAAATCGAGATAGTTATTCCTGAAGAACGGCAGTGAAGCTGCCGAATCAAATTGAACAAACCTGTAGACCATAGGTTCCCAAAGTGGTCCGTACGAACCCCCGGGGGTCTCTGACAGGAATAAAAAAAAATGGGGGTCCACGGACCGGAATCAATGAAATCAAAATCAGAACTTAAGGTACAGTTTAGAAAGGGTTACTAGCAGTTCTGGCTGCAGAAAGATATTCCTGTTGCTTATCCTGTATTGTGGGCTATCGCAAGAAAGATAGCATTTCCTTCTTCGTACCTCGTGGAGAGAGGTTTTAGTGCAGTTACTAATTTTCTTACGAAAAAAAGAAATCGGTTGCAAATCACTGAATGTGGAGATTTACGTCTGTGCCTTACGAATTTGAACTCAAATATTGCCCAATTGATATCGGAGCACCAGGTTCATCCCTCTCATTTTTTATTTTATTATTTTATGTAAGAATTTGATTGTGTTTTGATTTGTTCATTTTCATTTTAAAAAATCACTAATGATAAGAATAAAAAATTAACATATTTTTTTTTTACAATTGTCCACTATACAAAAAACCCTATCACGATGTGCTCATATTTGTGTTTTAAAAAATTATAAAACTCCACTATTATGCATCCTGGGGGAGGGGGTCCACGAAGGATAAAATACTGGGCTTAGGGGTCCACGGCGGAAATAAGTTTGGGAACCATTGCTGTAGACAAACATACCAAATAATTATATTACTTTCTGTAAATAAAGCACTAATTATTAACAGCTTACTAAAAAACATGATTAAGGCTTGTTATTTTAAATCTTATACTTTATAGCAACGTTAATATAGTTTCTTAACTTAAAATATACCTAGTTTAATGAATTCATCTACAACCAATATTAATTTTTATTTTTTCCTTAGATATCAATTCCTTAATTTAACACTTGTATGTACATATCATGTTTATTAACTTAAAGAATTATAAAAAATGCAGTTATGTATGTGACTGACTTACAAAAAAATCAGTTGAAATACTTCATTAGAAGTTCATTGACTGTCCAAGAATAGAAAGGAATAAATTATATGTCTTAAATTAAACTTATACATATATCTCATCACTCTCATCTCTTGAAATTTTGTTCAGAAGCCAATAAATAGTTGTTTTTTTTTCTGACGTCATGTATCTAACTGCAGATAAAATACTAAAAAAATGACATCAATCTTTCTTCATTCAATCGATACCCTAAAATGGATAGCATTATTTTATAACCTAATGGATTTTGTATTGATGAGATTTATAGTATGCATATGGAGAATGAAGAATTGTGGTAGGCATTGAATTTTAAAAACAACTGTTTTCTTTAATAGTCTTCACAAAATTTAAAAAAATATTTCATACCACGTTCGTAACGTAATAATATTATGTGAGAAATTAAGCGCACGACGATAAATATATAAGAGTGTACACACTTGGCCAAAACGAGAATAGAGTATTGTTTTTTTTCCAAAGTGTATAAACAGTTTCCCAATGATTAGCAAATGGAAACACCTTTCAAATTGTTCAGCGGTACTATTTCTGATGTTGACATATTCCGTCTAGACGTGAGTGAGTTTAGCTGAGTAATATTTTTTTATGCTCGAAGAAGAAGATTTGACCAAAACCTACTCGGTTGAATTTCTTGCGAAATAACAATTTTTATTTTTCTCTTATAATTCGTGGATTTGAATAATAATAGAATTAATTAAAAAAATTGAGAAAAAATATTCAACTGTTTGTCCCGCCTGCCTTGGTTTACTAGTCTGCGTAAGCTACTGCGGTAAATATATATTATATTCATATATGTATGTGTTCGTATCGTATTTTGAAAACAAAATATATTACTTTATATGGCATATACGAACATTATTATTTATTGCCTTATGAGAGACGTATTTTCTCGTGAAAATTGCCACCTTTTGTTGGAAAAATCACTTACACAAAACATTTCGATCCGCCGTCGTACGAGGCGCTTGTGTAAATTTGTTTTTCATCGAATATTATTTAATAACCTGAAAAAATAAATAAGATTGAAATTTTTTGACTGAGCAACTGATGGATTTATACAGAAAAAATAATGCAAATTTACTCTTTAAAATAGGGCGAATATTTTTTTATTAAATATGATAAAAAAGTGTTGTGAAATATTGTTGTTTACTGAATAGAATTAAAAAAATAGCTTCCATTTTGATTTAAAAATCTACGAAATTTTCTTTAATACGTATTTTTTTTATGAGTGTCAAATCCAGACACATTGTTTTAGAGTAAAAAAATCTATCTCCGATTTCGGTCGAAAATGAGTTAAATACTGGAATCGACCAAAAATATCATATATTTGTATAATTGCATTGTATAATTGTATACATGTATGTGTTAAAATATTGTATCTCCAAAACTACTTTTTCAAAGATAATACATATATTCCAAAATATTGTAAACTCTTCAGATTTTTTTACGGTCGAAACTCTCCTTCAGTGGCGGATTACCATCAGTTGATTATTCTCACGATCAGCGAAACCGGTTCTGATCTTTGTTTAAAGTAGAACTATTACAAAAACGAACCTTAAATTAGTTCTCGCTAAAATGATAAATTAGGAGTAAGTTAGTTTGCATTAGCAGCAAACATTGATATAAGAGCTACTCTCGACAACGGATCATATATTGCCATGTAACTTCAAAGCTTCAGCGAGATCAGTAAAATAACTATGTATAAAGAAATAATAGTATACAAATAAACCGTACATTATCTTTTATAATAAACCGTAAAAAAATATAATAAAACCATAATTCACTTTTTAAAAAGTATAATGAAACCTTAATGTTCAATTATCTCGAAACTAAAATTTTAGACTTATCTCAATAAAAATAATAAAAGATTTTTAGTACTTTTTCCACTTAAAATTTATTTGATCAGGACCAGTGTCGCTCCTCACGAGCATTATCAACTGATAAGGAAAATAAATTAACAGTGCTATTTATACAAGTTAAATTGAAATAAAAAGGTGTAAGCAATTACTAACAATTAAAAGGATTTACAAATTACATTATAATTACACAAAATTAAAATGCTTAACACCTATAACATACAATTAAAAAATCATCAATAATAAATGGCAAATGATGTCAATTATAAACACAATTAAATTTTGGGAAATTTTTAAACAAAATGAAACTACATTACTAAAGTGAATAACTTAATGATGATTTAGTGTTTTTCCCGCTTCCATGTAATTGACGTACTTCAACAAAATCAGCAACAACGAAGATAATCTTCATTGTTGCTGCATGTGGAAAAAGTACTAAACATCTTTTATTATTTTTATTATAATGCCATTCCACCAAGTGTTGACAGTGAACACCTTAAAAGTGACTTATCTCAATGTTGATCTAGGGTAGCGATATGTATATAAAAAAAGATTTACCATATTTATCTTGTGTATAAAAGTAGAAAATTAATATAATCCTTTAAGCTTAAATAAAATATATTTTTAAATATACCTAATATACATTTATCTCAACGATGAATTTGATCGGAAGACACGTGCCGAATGGGAAAGCTATGGAAATGACAGTTTGTCAAGTCGACAAACGAGTCAGGTCGTATTTGTTGAAATATGTATTCTTTTGTCTCTGAAGACAAAGGTTGTAAAATATAATTTAAGTAAACATCATACTTCTGAAATGTTATGTAATTTATCCTAACTAAAGAGAACATTTGTGAGAGGGATTTAAAATTATACGATGCAGCCTTGGCTTAAAAATTAATCAGAAATAAATTCTAAGCGCAACACACACTGTATGGTATGGCATACAATCTGATATTTACATAGTTTTGAATAGTGATTCACCAACCGTTTACACCCGGAAATAATGAATTTGTCAGTGAATTATTTTTATTTTGCGAATACAAAAGCAGCGACCGCCAAATTTTCTGACATAACGGACGACTTAATTCACAATTTTGAATCTCGCAGACCACCATGTTTTTTTTTTAGAAAAAAGGTACAAAATTACATCCAAATAATCATCATAGATTTTTTGTAACTAAATGTTTATTATACTTTAACGCAGCGATTTCCAACCTGGGAGGCGTGGACTATTGCAAAGAGAGCGCAAACAGTTCAAAATATTTATTTAACCTTTAAAACGTATCTTTATTAATTACTGTATGAAATAAAGGATGGGGAGGCGCGAAGATATTTTTTTCTTCAAAGGGAGGCGTAGTAACATAAAGGTTGGAAATCACTGCTTTAAAGGTTAGCGTTGTTGGCTACCGTGCCGAATCTCACATGTCGATCGATTGATATGACTGATATGTGTCATGAGTGATCGGTGCAATAATCGGTCACTCTGCTTGAGAAAAACAGTAATATAGCTTGACGGAGAAATATGTTTGGCATGCATTTTAAAATGTTTGATAACCACTGCTATAGACTAATGATAAAAACAAAAATATATTCGGATTCGGAGGAAATGAGATTGAACCCACAAACTGGATCGGAATGTGTATGTATGTATATTATTATTTTTACGCTATGTACTAAATACTTGGTGTGATGTACTATGCTGTTTTTTTACATTCATATATTTGAAAAAAAATACATCGTGTTGTTGAATGAACTAATTACATACAAAAAACCAATTTATCATTTAATTCAATACAATGTACATTTTATGATCGTTTGAGATATTGACATTTGTTTTCAAATTAAACGAAAAATTACAGGCATGACCCATATAAATAAGACGGCAATTTAAACTCGGAATGTACGAGTATATGTACATATCGTCGGTTTGATTCAAGAAGTCATTAAAATGTCTCTCGCAAGAATGACATAAGATTTTTAATGATGTCTCTCATTCCGTATGTACATGAAATACAACATAATAATTTTAAAGGTATATGTATATCGACTGTGGAAATGAAAAAGGACGTAACCTACAGTTTTTTCAAAAGAGATTTTTTTCGATTATCACAATGTATTCAACTTGATACACGTTCTATCAAAATGATGTAAGCTGAAAATGCCAAATTAGTATCAAAATTTATCTTTTAAGTTTGAAAAAAGATGAGCTTGTGAAAATCGAAACCAAGAAAAAAGACCGAAAAAAAGGTTTTCTCTAGACAATTTCATAAATTGATATTAGATTATGTCAATTAAACGCCAGTTTAGAACTCTCCGTTCACTTCAAGGTTGTGGATATTTCATAATTTACATATGTCCATAAATCATCAAAACACGTTTTTTGTGCCTCCTGTAAAATTTGTTATGTGTGGGTTACGTCCTTATTCCTTACCACAGTCGATATATTAAAGCATTTTAATATGTTTGTATCCTATAAATGCATTAACGAAACATATTTTTACCAAAAAGTGGCCCTGAAAATATAATATGCTGTAAACCCCCTATAGCGTTTCCCCATATAAAGAAGGTTTTGGAAATGTCATCATTATACTTATAGTGGACACAAAGCTATATATCGTAAATAATATAACCGCTGAAATGAAATAAAAATGTAAGAAGCACAGAGATAAATCAATGATACCTATCGATATCATTGTATAGTATAGGTTGATGGTAAGACACTAAGAGACTTTGTTTAATAAATGGAAAATAATAAAAAAAAAACACTTTAGTTAATGTAACTCAGTGTTGGCCAAATTGTCAATTAATTTGTCGAAAGATTTCTGTCGACGACATGCGTGGGAGGATATCGTTCCCGAACAAAGTTCAACGCGAGAATGGGGCAGACGTGAGCAGGTACGTAGTCGTAATCTCGATTGAAATATGGTGCTCCACGGCGCGCTTTCTTCGGAAAATAAATGTCAACACTCCGCACCTGTAAAATACAAGTGCGTCGGGGTGTGCGTCGCCATCGTGAACACAGCATCGAACGACGTTCATGAATTCACTTTAATGCTGCAACTCCTGGAGTTGTAACTGCCGTGAGCCCATCAACATTGTAACTTTTCGTTCATATTGCCACCCCGGAACGCCGGGGACTTCCGCGATAAACTTAAACGTAAACTTTTGGTTATTTGGCAAGCCTCATTGCCTGGTAGGTGCATACATACATATATGTATCTTTTTTTAAACCTAAACAGGAATATCAAAAAATACGTTTTTTAGGTGAATTACATGGTACTCAGTCGCAGCAAGGGGTAGATTAGAATAGCAAAATAGAGCTAGAAAATTACTGGCAGTTAGTTGATTGTTATCTATGTGACCCGTTCAAAATCAGGAAAAGTACAATTAAATACCATAGACAATATTACTTCCATGTATATATGGAGTGTTTTTTTAAAGGTTTTTTTTTCGAATAAGCAAAACTTTTTTCAGCAACAGAAAATTTTACAGCTGACCGTAGATTTTTGCTCAGTTTGGTTTGCCATTACACCATGAATCTCATACGCTAGAACAACATTTTCAATAGGACAAATTTATTTCTTCAAAAATAATTCTGACTAAGTCATGAATGTCAATGTAGAGCGATATAAATCCATGATTACTGACATTTCGTTCCTCAATTGAATGGCATTCATGTGGTATAGCTGTGGCTTAAAAAAAATGTTACTTGTCACACAGAGTGCGCCACAAGTTGTTTTATTCGTGACGCATATTAAAAAGCAGGGAACTGTCCGAGCTTATTAACTCAACTTTGTATGTGTCATATCGGTAATCGGCATCTATATTTTGATAATTTGATTATCTTCGTTACATAAAATATTAAAATTAAAGGTTTTATTTTAAGAGCCAAAGTATGTCATTTGTTGTTTACTCAGAACTGTCAATTTGTGAATGATCAATTTTCACCAGTATAGTTTTAAAAACAATTATTCAAAATAATCAATTACTATAGCCGAAAATGGCGCCACTGCATGCTACTAAGTCGTGTTTTAAGCTATAGTTGAAGTCAGAGTTGGAGTCATCAAATTTCTTAAAGACTCCACAGCTTCTGTTTTTTTTTACCCCAACACAAAAGATAAGAAAGTGTATTCGAATATATGACTCTAAAAAGATATAACTTCAAAATTTACCAGATAATTATTTCGTATAGCTGTATTCTGAACGTAATAATTTTATTTGACCACAGACTCTCTGTATCTATTTCAATATAACTTTTTTTTTACCATGTCCGCTCACAATGTGGAGCATATGGACTCCTAGTGGAGTTTATCTCAACAGAAGTGTTTCTACGAGAACTGATTGTTACTTAGTTGCTCAACCTCTCTTTTTCCAAAATGAGTAGGAATAGAAGGAAAGGGCCAAGACAGGACTAGTGGTTAGCTAATCGCTCTCAATACGCCTCATTCATAGGAAAGGATTTAATTCAAGACTTCACGTACACCCATGCCTTTGAACAGAAATTCATAAATCGATTGAAAAATCAATTAATAAAACTGCCCGTACTGGGATTCGAACCCGTGACCTCCGTAGCGGTAGCCAACGACGTTGACCACTCGACCACACAAGCGGTGTATAGGTATGAAACAATATTATCAACAATAATCAAATAAACTATCCGGATTCATATATGACAATACCTCCAAGTTGTAATTTTTTATTTTTATTGTTGTTTTATTCGATTTATGGATATGTTTTCAGATTTTCTGTGAAATAGTGACGCAGTCTTCCCGCCTGACAGAATATTTATGAGCGTCATCAGACTTTGGCTGTACGCGGCTTGCACCTGCAGCCCGCCTACGCCGCCGCTCCTAGACTTCTACGAATAGCGCTACGACCGGATGACGTGACACCCGCAGCAGTGGGCGACATTCGTAGTGGGCGCACTCTCGTAGAGGTTGACAATTACGAACGTGTGATTTAGTGATGCTTTTATGAACGGTAGTAAAACGAATGTAATTGGAATGGTAGGATGAATTACAGACCGTAATGAAAATTTGGAACTGCTGTACGACAAAGTGGTAGTTTGTCAATATTATTATTTATGCTTTCATACTTAACTGGCAGACAATTAAACTATTCACATTAAATTATTCAGCAATGTAAATGAAATTAAAAGATAAGATATTATTGCTTCAAACATAATTAATGATTGTTTTTATAAACTAATAATGGACAAAAGTTAACAACCTTAAGAAATAATAAAGGTTAAACCAGGGGTGGGGAACCTTTTCATTTATAAAGGCCACATTCATTTATCTGATTCCACATAAGATCGCAGTACAGAAAAAGTTGACACCAACCCCTTTTTTTCGACTGTCGGACATATAATGGGTTGATTACTTTTTTTTTCCAAACGCTTGCGTATAATTTTTTGATTAAAGTGATTATTTTGATCAAGTCAAAAGGCCATATCAGAGTAGCCAAATAGCCGCAAGTTCCCCGCCACTAGGTTCAACAATCTATTACTCTTTTCGTTTGATTCGGCGGTAACTTTGCAAATCAATTTATATGGAAAATTAGGAGCTTTAATTTAAAAAATGTTATCCACAAACATATGTTGTTGTTGTTGATGATGCTATTTTTCATTCTTGACTACATCATTGTCGAACAACGTTATGTCAATATCTTCTATTTTATTCTTAAATCATCAGTAAAGTTTAATGTTAACTGCATAAAGTTGCCCTTGTATAATATTTTACTTGAATATTTTAGTATCACCATTGGCAATATAAATTTACAAAACAAAATAAACTATAAAATATGATCCATTGATTTTAAGAAAACATCTGCTTTGTAAAGTAAAAAAATGATAACATACGTTTTATGGCTCTTCTGTGAAGTTACACCTTGTAGATACTAGGTAGTGTTGCTTGATTTTAAGCCTTTGGGTTTATTGTGACACATGTTTCGTCTATTTGAAAAGTATTTTCAGTCTTGTACTCTTTAGTGATTCTTATATTAATCTAAATGCCATGTTAATATTTTAATGCAGTCAATTTTTAGTTTGATACAATTTTTAGAATGAATAACTATTTTTCTGTAACACTAAATAAATCATTTGAATTTTTGGACTGGAAACATTTTATTACCTTACTGTTTTTTACCGGTCCTGTTGTCTTGGACTTTCCTTTACTCGGCTGAGCGGTTCAGGGTTTGAATTTCCGATGAATTTGTATAGTAACAGCCAAAAAGTATAGATATCTGTGATGTTCTTATCCCTCTTCATCTACACATTTGTCATTCAATTTAGTGTAGATAAAGACATCCTTCTCCCCTTTCACCTCAATTCAATGTCCAGTCGCGATGTGTAGCATATGTTGACTTATAATATACTATTTAATCAAAAGTACTTCAGCCAGTCACAACATATTTTCTTCAGAGGGTATAACAAAAGGTGGATGCTATTCATAAGACATATCGATTACTTTGGTACCCAGAGTTATTTGTAGATTTTGCGTTAAGATGTCGATATTTTTCTATAAAACTCAGACATCATTTTAGCGCCCTCTATGCTACTCCAACCCCTCGGCATTCAAAGTGATCGCCCTATATAACAACTCATACGATTCCACTATTAGAATTTAGTTAATTACGTACTCTGGAGCTATTTTTCAAGTGAATGAGAGTGGGTGTATCATTAATGATAAAATAAAACATACATAAGTTTGAATAAGATTTTTAAATAAACTTACAAAAGTTATTATCAAACTTTCATCTTAATAGAACGACAAGTACTGACCATCGAACATTGGACCGATAATCCATTTATTTATTTGTGTAAAATGAGTCCAAGTTATAAATGGCTGTGTCAAGTTAAGTGAATAAATTAGCAATTTTATCAATCCTTTTTGATTTAGTCTCATATTTTGTTAATAAGGCCGCAAAAAATCTTTAATTTCCTCTGAGAGAATCATAAAAGTGCGTTGAATGATGTAATTTTGAATCCGCACTTTTGTTGTATAATTAGTTTTCCTGAGGATAATTAATAATATGAAAACAACAGCGGATGTAAATTGCGAATTAAGGCAAACAGTTGTTGGAGGGTGTCGCGAACGCTGAAGGGATAAGGGAAGGTGAGCCTCTTATATACCTGGCCAGTACAAAAGCTCGACTGAACGCTCTGGCAGAATGACACTAATCAGTCATAAAGCTCAAAATTAATTGCGCAGCTCTCTCTGTTGTACTATCAGGGTGAACTAACCAATGTTTGCTGCAAAATTTTCGGTAGCTGTGTGCGTAAAAGAATAAGTTTCTTTTCAGACGTTCTTAATTTTAAGGCAGTAGTTCTCAAGCGTAAATCATTTTTGATGAACCATATTTTAGCATAGAAATTTATAACTTCGTATTCCACTGATTGTGTGACTAGTCGTGAAACGTCTTTGGAAAGCTTCTACAGACAATATTTTTTGTTTTATTCTGATGCGAAGTAAGTGACACATGGAATAAAAATGACATGTTTCAACAGTAGTTTTTTTAAACATTAACGGGTCTAATTTAAGATTTCGACTGAGGCTGCTTGGAAGAATTTCAATATTAAATTTAAATCGTTTAAATTTTGTCCAGTTTGTTAAAAAAGTCCCAGGTTTTGCCTTTCGGAATTAAATTAAATTAAATACATCGGTTAACATTCCCATGTTACGAACTTTCAAATTGTCTTTTATCTATTAGATATCATCTCATAAACTAACAGAATTTGTATTTGCTTATGTGATTACTTCCCTAATTGATTAGACGTCATTAAAATTAAGCCATTAGTAAAATTAATCTGAATTGCCATCTTCTTCTTTTGACCATATTTGCTCCCTATGTGAAGCATATGGCCTTGCTTTGCTTCCTCCTATAACATGTCAACATTCCTCAATTCCGCCGAGTACATCATATGGATAGTACCCGACGGACTATTGTCATCAATAGCTTTTAACTTATTAATAATAAATTTTATTCTTATATATATATATATATATACGATACAACTATTAACCAATCGTTGGTTGACGTAAATCCGTGCACTTGAATTCCTAAAGATACTGAAAGGCGAAACCTTGGTGGTTAGTGACAAACACGTTGAAGTGTAAACAAATTGAACGATTCAAATTTAAAGGCAATTCAAGTTTATTTAAACGGTAATGTGACTACACTCTAAATGAGTGAATGAGTATTATCTATACATTTTTTTGATATTCTTAACTTCAACGACTCAAAACTAAAAAGTAAAGGTACCAAACATTAAATGATTAAACTTCCCTGATATTTCGAGTCTTAAAAGAATTGTATAAAATAAAAACATTCTTTGGAAGAATTTTAAAAAAAGAACACAAGCTTCAACTTGTTTTCACTCACTTTTTAAACTTTCATTAAGTTGGTGGAAAATTTATGTAAGATTTTTTATTAAAATAAAACAGAAGTTCACTGTAATATCTGCGCATTAAATGAAATATGGTTTTCTTAAAAGAATATTTTACCCGTAATAAAAGATCGTTCGCAGTACTGTAATTATGAAACGTGATATTTAAAATACGGACAAAGTTTGTCGTCATTAATAAAAAAAAAACAAAATATGACATAAATCGACGCGTTCAACTCTTACATTATTAAAAAATATAGAATTTCGGTCTGAAATATTGACAAAATTTCATTCGAAAAACATCATAAGCTAAAATGATTGCATATTATTAAAAGGTTTTGGAAACAAAAACGTCAGTCTCCATGTTTTGGCGAAAATGAGTTAGATATTAGAGCATCCAATCCCGGAATCTTTTTGTCATCCAGGGATTTCAAGTTTCATAATCTTTCAATCTCGGGATTGATCATAGTGTCATGCCACAAATAATTGAGATCATTGCCAAAAAAGTGGGCAGTTAAAAGATTCCAAGCCTTTGATCAGCTCGACTTTTTTTAACTACATCCCTTGAAAACGTTACGAATCGACAGATTTACAATTATACACAAGTCGGAAACCTTATATTATTTAACATATATTAAAGGATTTTTACGTGTTTATAGTGAATCCCAAAATCCCGGTATAAGAACTAAGACGATCCTGGGATTGAAAGATTGAAAAATTGGTCGGGATTCCGGGATTGGAGGCCCTATTAGATATTTAATCGAGTAGAGCTAGCAATTTTGCATACGTTGTTACTTTAAGTCAAAACTTTTATTTATTGGATATTTGAGTTTTCATACTTAATTTTACTAAGGAATCTATGAAAACTGGTTGTAAGAAAAGCGATACGAAGTATTTTTTGTTAATTTAATAGTGAAATCTAGATGAAGTGGTTTTCTTCATCTTATTCTTCTTTGGCCATGTTCGCTTCCTGTGTGGAGCATATTGCCGTCACGCGGCACTTCCATATTTCCCTGTCTCCCGGCAATTGCTTTGCTTCCTCCCATGACATGCCAGCATCCCCCAGTTTCGCCAAGTACATCCTATAGATAGTACCCGACGGACGTTCGGGACGCCGGAATCCCACCGGTCGAAAGAAGAGGCAGGATTGAGGCTTTCCGGAGGCATCCGCAGCACGTGACCCAGCCAGTTCCAACGTCTCTCCATAACCACTGACGTGACGGGACGCTGTATTGTACGCTCCGTTATCTCTAAATTCCCCACAAAATCAAACCACCTCACCCCCATTATCTGACGCAAACATCTGTTCTCGAAGCTCAGTCGACGGTTTTTCTGAGTCTTCGTCAAGTGACATGATTCACAACCGTAAAGCAGTACCGGCAGAATGCAAGCGTTGAATAGGTGGCATTTGATTTTAATAGAGTACACGAGCTGTACTCAAAGTGGTTTTAGGCTAATACTAATTTTGGTTAATTACGTTACTTTGAAACACTCTACCAAGAGTTCAAGTATTATGTTTGATGATATTTAGAAAAAAATGCGTTATTAAAATAATGTCTTTTTACCGATTTTTTTTATTTTTTTGAAAAGCGATGAAGAAAGTTTACCCTCAGTACAAATATTAATGACCATTAAGTATATAAAAAATAACCCTAGTTAAGTACCCACTCGCGAAGAAGATTCAAAGCGGAAAAATAAACGCCAGAAATAATTTGCACAAATGCGAGATCGTACAAAATAAAAAATAAAATAAAACGAATTGCAAAATTGCTGCATTCACAATTTTTGCAAAGTTCAAAATAATAATTGTTCTGCCGGCGATGTTTCCATTACCTGGTCCAGACACCTTTATCAAAGGAAAGTGGAAAGTTGGGGACTTGGGCGGATGCTCAGGGGGAGATTTTTTTTTGTATGCTAAAGAACACGTGGAAACGCAGAATTCTTTATTCGGCTGCATTGTTAACCGTGTCTTAATATCTGACTTCTTTGCGGAAGTGAAAAGTTAATTTAACGAAAAAAAAATTCAGGAGTTCATTTGGTTGACATTTACAAAGGTGCAGTAACCAACTTAAAAAAGTTCTCAAAGATATGCGCTTTTACAGTATGATAATTCACTTAAGATATTTTATGTTTTTCTTTTGTTCAAAAAATGAAACACTCTTTTGTACTAATTCTAAATTTATTTCTTACGATCAGAATCAGTTTTGATCATCATCAGAGTTTACAGCTGATAATAATATACATTAATACATAGTTACTATTACTATAGTAACCAAGTAAAACTATTATGAGTGTAACAAACAAAAAAGAATATAAATTTGAAAGGAATTTACAGTTAAAGATAGAAAATTTGATTAAGGGACACTTAATTGAATAAAATTAAAAAAAAATTAATACATTTTATAAATAATTTATACTAACTTATTAAATTAAGTTTGAGGGATAACTAACAATAGATTCAAAAGTATTTCTGAATCTGAGAATTTTTACAATATAATTGATCATACAATTAATTAAATTAATAGCAATAAACGAAAAATAAGCTGCTTGCGGGTAGTAAGTTTTTTTTTATTTTTACTTGCTACCTAAATAAGATCTCGAACAAAAAGGATTTCAAGATTTTACACATTTATTTTCATGATATCTATATTATTTCCTCGTATGGCTATCTGTAATGGCTAATTTATATGTAATGGTTCGAATGTGTGAGATCATATGATTAGAGACATTATTTCGTATAACGCAGATATTTTTGTTAAAGAAATATTCAAAAGATTGTCTAAAGATAAATAAGACCGAGATAAATAAACGAAGTAGGAATTGTAAAAGATTTAGGTAAAATTTTACATCTGAGGTGTCACTATGAAGTATGCCGAAAAATACTTTAAAACGAGAGTATTATTTATAATCACTGGAAGAACGATGAAGATAAATTTATTTGTGTTAGACTTTATAATATTTATTTTTCAATAACAAATGTTAGTTTATTGAAATAAATTATCATAAATCATTGTTTTATTCAGAAAGACAAAAGCAAACTTTCAATTTGTCACTGAGAAAAGACCCTAAGTTTTTTTTCGATTTTTACAATTCGTACAACACGATTTACCTTCTATGTAAAATTCCGAATTGATATCTACATAAATTAAGCTTGAATGTTTAGATATGAAAGTCATCTGAAAATTGCGAACATGAATCTAAAGGTTTTTCTTAAACAACTTATTTAATTAATATTATATAAGACTGAGTAAATAAAAGATCTGATATAATTATGCGATATATCGACTGTAGAAATGTAGAATCACGTTACTTACACATAACATAAAAGTCCTTTTTCAGGTTCACATTTTTACAGGCCCTTATTTTTACAAACTTCAAAGATTAATTTAGATATTAATTAAGCACGTGCAGTTAACATCCTTTTGATAGAACGTGTATTAATTTGTATACACTGTGTTTATCGAAAAAAGGTGTAGGTTACGTCCTTTTGTTGTATATAATTAATATGTTACAAACAGCCATCGAATTCCCACAAAATTATTTAGAACGTTAAAAAAATAATCTTTCTACAATGATTCAATATTGTATTGTTTAAATTGAAATAATGCCTGTGATTTTTAAAAATGGGTGATGTATCATTGAATATATTGTACCGCTCACATACATAGGTTGTGAAATATATTATCTTGGATTGTTTCCGAAATAATCATCGAATGTATTTTCGCTTTCGCCATGTATTCGAAATACATTTATTATTTATCGCCACGGCACGTTTCCACTCTAGCCTCTCAAGATTGTGTTTACGCATTGAAAAATGGCGCTACGTATTCATTCGGCTGGTAGCAGGGATGTCGAGTATATAATATCCCGAGTACTTGGCACTAATTATTTTTAATTTATTTTATTCTAGGTTTTGAATAAAATACGCCCAATGTAGTGTATGTAGTTGACAAAAAGTTTGCTCTCTCTCTAGCGATCAGGCGGGTCTGGATTCAAATTCAAAGTTAGATATTTTCAGTTTGACATCTAAAACATGAGTTTTTTCTTATTCTCGAGTTGATCTTTTCACATCGAGATTTCATTAAATTTTTAATCTACGTGAGCTTTAAATGATCATCTTAATTGAAATGATCTCAACAGAAGTTGTTTTATGAGAATGCCAATATAATTTTAAATCTTTTAAATGTTGTATATTTCCATTCGTTTTGTAACTAACGACCGGAGTCTCAAGAGCCTTTTGGCATCTTCAGACATTGAAAAGCATCGATGAACTTTAACTGACAGTCAACTGATTTGAATACCACACAAAATAATATGATTTCAAGGGGAGCCGGTAAATTGCTCGAATGCAATTGCTCGAATGTAATTGCTCGAATGTAGAATTCCTCGAATTACAAATTGCTCGAAATGCAAGTTGCTCGACATGCAATTGCTCGAATATCAATTGCTTGAATTGCTTGGTTATTTAAACGGTTTTAATACAGTTTAGTATTTATTACATAGTAGTTGATCACTTGGCATTTTATTACACAGTATGTACTCTTAGTTTGTAAGCCGAACTTTGTATCAAATTGTATATTATTGCTGTACTATTTATCATTGCCTCTAGAATTATTATTTTTTAGATAGACATTTAAGAAATACTACCTATGTAAGTTGATCTTAATTCAGTAATATAGAAAATCAGTATTGTCCACAAGGAGAGCCCAAAATCAATAATAATAAAAATGTTTATAGATAAGGGTCGTAACGTCTTTGTGATAGCGGTGGTAACTGGCATAATATAAATTATCGAGTAAATATCCAATATGGCAGTTATTATTATTTTTTAATTTATATCTGCGTCAATAAGTTAATAATATTCTTAAAGAAAATATATTATGTGTGATTTGTAAAAGTGGAAAAATTAAAATTTTCGAGGAACTTGTAATTCGAGCATTTGACGTTCGAGCAATTGGTTATTCGAGGATCTTGTTATTCGAGCAACTTCCATTCGAGCAATTTAACGGGAATCGATTTCAAATATCTGAAATGGTGATACTAATTTTTTATACATATATATTATAATATATGTTGTTTGAAACTCAAATAGTATGGAGCATATGCACTTCTAATTTATTTCCCGTTATCTCGCGAATCACAAAATACCGCGATATAAGAAATGCTTGTAGAAATAATGAGATAGGGATAGGATAGGTAATTAGTTAGTCACTCTCGTTTTTCCTTCTTTTATGATAGAATAACATTTAATTTTAAAATTTTTCATCATATCTCTATCCTCTCTGAAAGAAGGGTTGAGTATTTGTCTTTCAACACCTTCTGCTTAAAAAGTTTATGAGTGGTTCATATTATTCTTTACAATGACAGCAGACATGGGTAAAAAATGTTTTTATATTACATGTACATTTTTTAAGTATATAGATACTTGAGAAACTCGGGTATGAAAGCTTCAAGAAGATTGACACCCCTAACCGAGAGCAAACAAAAGCTTCTGCAGAGAACATCAGTATAAAAACAAACTGAAATGCCCCTTATGCTGGTCGTCCCCTGAACTTTTAACGAAGGCTGTTGTTTTCTTTGTAAAGGCTCTACTGTTTCCTTTACAAGTTGTAGAGTCAGGTCTGTAGGCTGTGAAAAACTCCTGCGTCTTTCGAAATTTCAATTTTAATTTTGAATCCCGTGCATTATTCGTCAAAGTTCAACAATATTTCTATAGACATCTGTATTTTATGGTTAACGTACATTTCTATCGTTTGAGTTAGAGACATGTTTGTTGAATATTTATTTATCTTACGATTGGAATATTAACTATATAATATGAATATAAAAAAATGATTTTTGATTTAAATTTGGTCACTAAGTTATTTGAAGCGAGGATTTAACCATTTTAAGGTTTTCACTGTCAACTGACGGTCACTGTTCACTGTCTATGAGACTGGGAAGGCATTATATTACAAAAAATCTTATACTATTTTGTATGTCTCAGTTGACAATGCTCGCAATGAGCGAAATCGGTCCTGACCTTTTAAACAAAGTGGAATAAAGTAAAAAGGAATATTGTGTTTTTATTATTACAAATTATAGTATAACATTTATTAATCATGACTTGAGTGTTTCTAAGAACAATAACAAATATGGGATTATTCATGTTTAGTAAGTTCAAATAAACCTGATATTTATTATTACTTACATTAGCGACAACATATTTATTAAAATAAAAAGAAACGATGATGATATGTTCTAAATGAGACGATGCGAATGAATCGCATGTAACAAATTCAAAGTGCTAGCTCAGTTATGGGGAACCTGCGGCCTTTTGGCTACTCTCGTGCGGCTTTTTGACGTGATTTTGGATTTCAGGTCCCACGCTGGTAATTTTGGGAAATCCGCAAATTTCTGGGCTTTAGAAATCGGCATGAAATTGCTTCAAAATCGCCGGCCAAAGATTGTTCAGTGTCAATTTTTACAGCGGCCTTATGTTGAATCATATAAATGAATGTGGCCATTAGAAAAGAAAATGTTCCCCACTCCTGATCTAGCTAGTATAATTTTATTTGCTCCTTCTTTTGGAGAAAAATTTTACCTTCCCAGCCCCTCACCATTCAATTCCTAATCACATCTGTTTCAAAATTAAAAGTTGTTTTATTAGTACCATTAACTATCACTACTGTTTATTATTATACCTTACTTCGAAAAAAAAATCCATGTCCGCTCCTAATGTGGAGCATATGGCCTCCTAATGGAGGTATCTCGACAGAAGTTTTTTCTTCGAGAACTCTTTGTTACTCAGTCGCTCAACCTCACTTTTTTTTAAAATGAGTAGTAGGGAAAGAAGGATGAGGCTAGAACAGGATTAGCGGTTGACTAATCGGTATCGCTGCACCCAGTTATTAAAGGATCAGAAAGGTGAGAGGAGAGAAAATAATGTGAAGACCGGGAATTGAACCCTGACCTACGTGATCGGCAGAGCAAGCTCTAACCAACTGGGCTACAGCAGGCGACTGCTTTATTACTTGTAGTTATACCAATTCTATTTAATAAACCTTTATAATATCTATATATATATTTTTAAAGAATTTCGACTGTGGTGCTTGATGGAAATTCAACGTTGACTTTTCCGGTTCTAAGCTCAAGAAATGCGACCCCAATACCCACATTTTCTTAAATATCTATTTTATATGTGTGATACAATGTTTATAAGGTTTTCTTATATCATAGTTTTTTGGACCTTTTGTAGTTTATATAAATACGCAATAACGCGATACCGCGATAACACGATAAGCGCCCGCGATAAGCGATCGTTTGTAAGATAGCTGGGCTAAACTCGTCAGTTGCAATTTCATATGTGTGCTGGGATAACGTCTTTTTTACGCGCAACTTAAAATATGATTATTTATTAAAAGTCACGGATTTTTATAAAAAAATGTATGAGGAATGACGCAAAGAGATATTTTAAAGCCCTTAGACTATGTTTTTTTGAAATTCATAAGAATAAAGCCAATAATGAGGAAACCACTGGGGTCCCTAAACGACCCCCATCGGATGAGAAGTATTTTTTTAGTCTCCGAGGCGCGAGAGTTAAAGATCTTAACTGTCGCTTGAATTGAGAAAACTTTGATAAAGATCACGACCAGCTTTGGTTATGCTTAGTATCTACTGATGATATATTTGATAATTTTGTTCACTTTAAAAAAATAGTAGAATTTATTAGTTGGAAGACTTTGACATTTTAATGAAAGACAATTTTGTTTCATTCATGCATTATTATGTATAAAATTGTTGTCTAGACCTTGTTATGATTCTTATTCCATTGTTTCTCAATAACCATGTATTGGATGATTATTTATTTTTTTAAGCCACTCCTGATCTTAAATAAATAACAAAAAAATTGTTTATATATATATATATATATATATATATATATAATGTCTTAAAAACATAGTATGTATAACTTGCCACTTGCATTATATTGGCATACCAAATTTAATTTATTTTTACTAAAATTATTGTTATGTTGTAAAGCTAAAATTATATAATTAATTATTATTATATTCACGATTTCTCTCACGTTAAATTTTCAAAACTATGCCTCTTACAATTTTTAATGTTTTTTTCGGTTGCAAAAAGTTAAGATAAAAGAATCTTCCACTGTCACTGCGGAAAATCTTTTATTTTCTTTTGGAGCTTTTTCGTGAGTCTTTTTTTGAATAAAATCACCTCTCAGGCAATCTACTCCGATTAATTTAATAAAACAATTATAAAGGGCACGGCCAAGCAAATTGTTTCTGTCTGAATCTCGCCTTTTCGAAATCATGCCTTCTTTTAAGCCAGGTAGTATACACCTACTATGTTAAACTTTATTCGTTTTAAAGCATTGATTTTAATTTAGAGAGCATGTTTTAAATATATATTCAAAGTTTCTTGTAAAATAGTTTATTCTTTATTTTGTAACTATTTCCGTTCAAAATATCAAATTATTTAGCTTCACAAGATTTATATGAATTGGCACAAAGCTATTTTGATTTTACTCTATCGTTGATAAATATTTTAATGTAATTTAGTTCAACTATGTGTGCTGGCTTAAATAAGTCAAAAAAATCATCATCATCTCATTCTAGCATCCTAATATCCATAACATAATAAAATGAAAGAATAGAAATAAAAATTAAGCTGCTAAAATAATGCCTACTAAATGAATACTACGTCCGCTTCCAGTTAGGAACATATAGACTCTATATGGAGCTTTTCTCGGTAAGAGCTTTTCTACGAGAACTATTTGATACTTTTTTGGGAGATTTTACATGAAAAAAATATGTATAGTGAAGACTAGTGGGATCAAATAGGAATAGAAAACCGTATTAACCGCTTCAATGCCAAGCGTACGGTTTTTTTTTTACCATGTCCGCTCCCAATATAGACAATATTGAGTATATGGACTCCTAATGGAGTTTATCTCAACAGAAATGTTTCTACGAGAACTGCTTGTTACTCAGTTGCTCAACCTCTCTTTTTCCAAAGAGAGTAGGAATAGAAGGAGAGGGCTAGGACAGGACTAGTGGTTAGCTAATCGCTCTCAATAGGCCCGTTTATAGGATAGGATGGGTGGGAGGGGGGAATTCAAGACATCACATACATCTATGCCTTTGAACAGAAATTCTTAAATCGATTGAAAAATCAATTTATAAAACTGCCCGTACTGGGATTCGAGCCCGTGCCCTCCGTAGCGGTAGCCAACGATGTTGACCACTCGACCACACAGGCGGCAGTTTACAAAATTTACAAAACAGCATTTTACAAAATATTAATATCTTTGTGTTCTCTCGATAAATTCGATGAATATTTTATCTCAACGTGTAAATACATTTATGAAACAGCTAAAACAATACAAAAAAAATATATTTGTTTATAATTTAAATCTGAACTTATTTTCGATTTGACGCACAAATGTAACTAGAGACACCAAAAGTGGTGAAACATGATTTCGGCGCATATTTAAAAAAATGCGTTTTTTTCCATTTTTATACGTGGCTGTTTGATCAGTCTTCAAATTATATTTTCAAAATTTCCAGTTTTATCATAGGATGCAGTGATAACCCTAAAAAAAGTATCGAATGAATAAAGAATAAGTTTTGAAATTTAAAATAATTCACATTATAACACTACTAATACATCAGAAGTATTTTTTTATAAAAAAATAGCTTAACGTTGGGGTGACAACTGATCAAAAAACTCTTGGCAGTTAAAGAGTTAAATTGAGATAAATATGATTTTGGGCATGGGTGTTGGTGATGTATTTTTTCTCAAGATGACTTCCGTCTTAATTAATTTTGTGTCAAATATTTCGTTCTGTATTATGTTTATAAATTTATCATTTTAATAATATAGATTAAAATACAAACACGTTAGGTGAGGTGTCGTAAATCCAAATGATAATCTACAAAATTGATATACGACACGCAACAAGTGTAATCGGCGATAAATCGCGTATCGTATTTTCCATCGGCGTTTCGCGGCGCCGAAATTTATGCAAAATATTTAATATTCATAATGATTTTAAATATTCATGGTGCATAAAACCGCTCATTCTGCTATCGTTAGTGTCGGCGGAGCGACATAAAAAGTTTAATGGCCGGAACCCTGATGGCAAAGAAGGATAAATTGTTATTCAGATCTGCTTAAGTATACACACCTTTGCAATACGTGGGAAACCTGCGTCCCTCTCGGTAGACGCCGGTAAGCTAGGACAGTAGACGTATACCGTCGACTTCCGGAAAGTTCGTACTCTCGCACTGTTGAATCAAAAGTGTCAAATTCTACGACAGTTAAATTATTTATTCACAATAATTCGTGTAACTTTTTTTTTCCTTTCTGCATCACACCTCAGATGATATCTCCTCAGTGATACAGTTAAGATATATTGATTGAATTAATATTGAACTTAGAATGAAAAAATATGATTGTATTTTATTTCTATATAGATAGCTATTTGTATTTACGCCTTTGTCAGAACTATAAAAAAACATGTAAAGATTAACCGTTTGAATACCGCGCAAATAAAACATTAATATTTCGAAGAGATACTGCGTGTTTGTTAGAGAAATAATTTTGCCTAGTATACACTCGAATTCGATATTTTAAAAATCCATATTGACTCAATATAGATGGCACTAGACATATTCATCAAAATATTGCTTATATTCTATTAGAATACCAAGTATTTGATTTTTTAAATGTCATAGACATCCGTGTTCGCTTGCAAATGTTCCGGACACCTATGTCCGCTTGGTATTCAAGTGGATAACGAGATAAAATACTTCAAACTGTCCGTAAGATTTAAATGAAAACACTAAACGAGATTCAAAAGCATTAATAGTTTTAAACAATATTGATTCGAATGTCGATATTTCCACGTGGACGTGGGTGAGTTCCGACGAATGATATTTTTTATGTATTTATGTAGAGGTTGTCGGAGCTTACTCAGTTGAATTTCTTGCCAATTTTAAATAATTATTTCTTCATTGTAAATATTTTAAAATTATAATTTGTCAATCTTTTACAATATTCATGTAAAAAAATAGATGAATTTATAAATCTTTCATAATGAAAATTAAAAATAAAAAATTACCATTGAATTGAGGTTAAAAAGATTTTACTGAGTAAAGAAGGCATTTAAAATACATTTTTAAAATCGAGTTTATTTGTCGAGCTGAATAAACAATGCTTGATGTAATGTTTACATTCATATTTTGTATTCTGCGCGTTTGACATATTTTTCTCATTTTCTTGTTCCGAATTTATCTGTGATGGAATTTCAGCTACATTAAATTTATTTCATAAAATATTAATGCGCAGTTTTTACTGTTTCCTTCCCTTTGTTTTTTATTTCCATGATGACTACAGTATTTTTTTTTATCTGTGTTTATTGCACCGTTAAAACGCATTTTTTTGTGAAATATGTAATTTTTGAAAATGCTGCGAATGATAAAAAATATATTATCTATATAATTTAGTTAATAAAGGGAAAAGAATTTACAAAACATAAATGATAATATGAGTCGTCGGGAAGTGAAGTGAACCAATTAATAAAATAGTATAAATTTTCTTTTGTACAATCACGTCATTGATTATTGTTGTTTTGGTAGATTGCATATGGTTGTTTTAGGGAGATAATATTATTTTACTGTGTCTTTACTTGGGTCACTTCATGTTTACGATACTTTACGACATGTAAAATATTATAACACACCAAATTATTTTTTTCTTAAAATTTTACTTGGCTCACTTCACCTCTCTGTGTATCACTTTTAATTCGCCAACAGTCAAATATTGGTGTAAAGTTTTTAAATTTATAAAACACATTTTTTGGTACTTATTCAAAATTTCATACAATTTAATTATCAGGACATATGGTAATTTGCCAGTAGCGAATATTTTAACTGATGCGATGCGATTGTAGAATGCAAAAAACCGTTCCTGATCGTTATGTATTATCGGTATACTGGCAGAAAGTGTTAAGTCAAAACTGGTTTTATTGAACTATGAATCGAGATAGCTAAAACTCAACACCCTCTATAATTGTAAAACAAGTTCAGACGAATTCTATGTATTTTTACATAGTTTAAATAATTATATTATACTTCAACTCAATTGTTGTGTGTGGTAAAAAAAACTTCAATTAACTAAACGCTTTGATAATTTTAATTAAATTAATAAATCGAATTAAAAGTGGTAAGAACGATAAGTAATAGTAATAGTGAATAAATAATTATGTTAAAATTTCATGATTATCGAAAATGACAATTATATATTCAAATGTATATGAAAAAAAATTACCCTTTTTGAATTAGTACAAAGAGATTTTGTATTTTTTAAACATTTAATTGACAGTAAACACTTCAATATAAAAGTGACATAAAACAGGTTGACAAAATATAGTTCATTTTAATAACGGTTTTTCGTATCAAAATACAAAGACATATGTGAAGTATTCATATGTTAAAACTCACCTCCATTTATTTCAATGCACTACTATATTGAAATCTGTTACAATTAGACTTGGGTTATAAGGAATTTTTTTAGTTTTATAAATACTTATTGTATTTCTCAGTAAACATTATACAAATAAACAAAAAAGAAGGCTGTCAGCTGTCCAAAAATATGTGTGCTTAAAACAAAAGATTTAATGTTGCAGAAATTGTTAAAAAGTATATAAAAGTTGATTTTCAATGCTTTATTGTTGAGTTAAAATTCAAATAAGCGAAAATCTGCGAAAAAAGGCCAAAAGAAGGCGGAATTTCGGAAAATAAAACAAAAAAATCCGCGTGTACAATTCATGATAAATGCGTGGCGGCATCGCGATAAAAAATCGGGTTTCAGTTTGTGGCACTTTAAGAAGCGTTCGCTCGCCGCCCACGAAACTTCTTCCGAGAAGGGCGGGAATGAAGAAGTAGGGCGGCGAGTGATAGAAATGATGGAAGTGGGTGGATGAGACCGCGCGTGGGCGGATATGCCATTTAAGGGTTGAATATTTTAATGTATCCAACTATAGTTACATCGCAATAGAAAAAAGTAATAAGTTTTATAATATTAATTGAATTTAAAAACTTTATTATTCTGCAGTTTGTATACACAATTAAGACACGTATTTTACTTTTTTTTAAAGCATATTCAGACTAACTATCTTAAAGTTATTTATGAACGAATTAAAAATTCATTTTTATTCTTAACATATAATTAAAAAAAAATGATTGGCTTTTTTTTCATTTTACTGGACGCAGTGAGAGAAATACGCACAGTAAAAATTTCAGAGTAACGATTGATCACAATTTATATCCCACATAGTTTGAAGTATTTGTTTGGTAAGCTATGATATCCATGAAGTAGAATTCGTTACTATTTTAGTATATTTTAGAGATTACATTAGGAAGAAAAAATAAAAATATCAACAAACTCCTTTGTGACTGTTGATACAAAAACCTGTTTTGTTGATTTGGATTTTTAGAAACATTACAAGGAAATTATAATAACCAACAAAAACCAAGTCAATTTGCTGCAACGAAAATATACAACATACAGATAAATAAAAAAAAATAGCATGTTACCTAAACTAAACTAAAGTTTTTTTTTTTTGTAATTTGTGTGTGATATCATTAATGTTAATATTGTAAAATGTAATAATGCCATACTGCAAGAATAAAAAACACAATGGTAAAAAATAGCACCACTGTGTTGAATAATAAAAATAATTGATCAAAATCAAATAATTGAAGAAAAAAAAGGAATAAGATTATCAAAATATAAAAAATATTATTTAACCAACATTCACATAAGTTTTACTAATTCACTAACGACCCGGGTTTCGCCTTTGGACATTTTCAGGAATTCAAGTTGAAACCTCAGATCTTGCGACGCACACCTAAAACTACGGCTTATTGAAAATTTAAGCAAAATTTTGACTTCATATTAATACAGCATGTAGATAATGCTACGCTTAAGAATGCCTCATTATGACTTTAGTTTGGCCAAAAGTCGACACTTAGAACCTTGTAGTACTCAGCTCGCGGACTGTGTAACAAGAAATTCTCGTTGAGATCAACTCTATAAAGATTCTATATGATTCACAGTAGAAAAAGACATGGTAAAAAAAGTAAAGACATTCTTACAAGTCTTAACATGTTTATTTAAAACAATGTACGATTGAAAGAAACATCGTATTGTAAAATGTTTAAAGGATTTGTAAAAATACAGTCCTTTCATAATTTCGACTGTTGAATTAAGCCAATAGCAAGTTGTGTTGAAATATAAATATATATAATTAAGTTAGATGTTTTAGTAACGTGAAAACCCTGAAGCACTTTGTTCCCTCGAAGACGTTCATTCATAAAGCAGGGAACACAAAACTCGTTGCCACTATCAGATACCTACCTACATATTGTTAAACTCAATCTTATAGAGTTGTGGTGTCGCCATGGTTTCCTTTATTCTATTACAAGATGGTAAACTAAGGATTTATGAGCATGCATAAGTTACCTGTTTCACTGCAAAGTGCTCATGTTACGTATATGTTAAATATTTCTATTAGATTATATCATAACAATGTAAAAATGAAACATGGTAGATTAATTGTGAGAGTCCGTGCAAGCCGAATGTCTGTTAAGAAAATATCATATGTTTTAAATCTATTGATTGAATTGGTATTTGTTTGTAAGAAACCATTAAAATAAAGCCAAAATAAAATAGTTAGTATATCAAGAATAGTATTAGTTTGTTTGATGGCTGTTTTTGCTCCATGTTCCCGTCAGAACTATGCTAAAACTTATCTTTTTAAACATGTCCACTTTCAATGTTGAACAAATGAAATTCTAATAGAGTTTATCTTGATAAAATTTGAATAAGAAGAGAACTGTAAGTTATTTAGTTGTTCAGAGTCTTCTTTTTCGGCGAGATTTCTGATAGAAAGATGGGGCTAAGAAAAGACTAGCGGTAAGCTTATCTCTTACACTGTGCCCTGTTTTTAGTATCGGATAGGTGGCGGGAGAGAATTTTAGAAATCACTGGCATACATGTTTTCTAACAGAAATCCACGAATCTAGTGAAAAATCAATAAATGAAACTGTTCGTACTGGGGTTCGAACTCGTGAGCATTGCAATTGAAATCAACGATGTTGCTACTTGACCACATACTCGGTATCCTTAAGTGGTCCTAAATATACTGAATCATCCTAATTTATGTTTTAGAATACATTATTTAAAGTGATAATTTTGTTTTGAGTTATTCTAAGAAACGGAAAAAGACGACATTATTCTACAATCGTTAAATCGATTTTGTTGATTATTTTACTTACGATGCAAAAAAAATCACAGATGTTTTTTTTTTATTTTTTATTCCATATCCGCTCCCTATACGGAGCATATGGTCACCACGAAGTTCCTCCATGACTCTCTATCTCCAGCCAGTCTCCTTGCTTCCTCCCAGGTCATCCCAGCGTCCCGCAACTCCGCTGAGTACATCCTGAGAATGGTCATCAGTGGCCTTCCACGACGCCGGTATCCATCCGGTTGGAAGAAGAGACAGGCAGGGGTCAGGCTCTCTTGAGGCATCCTTAACACGTGTCCAAGCCAGGACCACCGCCGCTTCTTTATTTTTGACGTAATTAGAGGCTGGTTAGTCCGCTCTCTAATCTCCGTATTCCTGACAAAGTCAGACCATTTCACTCCAAGCATTCGCCGCAGGCATCTGTTTTTGAAACACAGTATACGGTTACTCTGCGCTTTCACAAGGTGCCATGATTCGCAACCGTAAAGCAGCACTGTCAAGATACATGCGTCACAGATGGTTAGGTGCGGCTAATCATACGTTTAATCATCAGCCGACACTCGTTAAACTGCAATAGCGAGCGTATTTTCAAATAATTTGCATTGCCTGCGAGCTATAGTTTTTGGCCTTAAAAGATTGGTTTTATATGCAACAGAAATAAAAAAAGTATTTTCCGAGATTTAAATCACTATTTTGATTTTTTAATTTGTCAAAAACTTACACGATACAACTTACCAACACAAAACATATGCTTTTGAATAGCGTTCTTGCTCTTCATATTTTTTTTAGACTTGAGCAATATGGAAAGGGCAGATCAATACAAATATCTATACATATATAGATACAAGTGGTCGACAAAAAAAAAATTTCAGAAACTTTTGATGTAAAAAGAAAGATGATACCTTAAAAATATTTAAATCGTTAACATTCTAAACCGTAGACAAAACTGAAAAAAAATATCGTTGAAGTTTACTAATGCTACTTTTTCAAAATAAAAAAGCCATTTTATATAACTCTTATTTTTATTTATAACATTTAAAAGCTTTATTGAAAGTTATTACATAAAAAAATAGATATTTAGTCTTGACACTAATCGCACCTACCTACTTAAAAAGTGATAGTAAACTTAGTATTTATTATTTCTATTTAACATTCAAATTGATATCTTTTTTATTTTATTTTTAAGTTGAATAATCTATTTAAATCGAGAATAATGAATGTGGTATTAACCCGTAACATACCATCCTAAAAAATCACGTTCCCTGCCATGATGGCATCTCAGTTTCACTGTTTATTGACAGTATTTAAACCTAAGCTGGGAGCTAAAAAATGATTTTAAAAATGTATATATGCTAGAATACCTAAAATGATAAATACTTATTGACAATATTAAGAGAAATATTGAATTATTTAATGGCTCAACTATTTAAGATTGCATCATGGGCATGAAGGTGTTAAAGTAAAATGTTTGAAAACGTAAACGATGAGTTGGTTAACATATTATATCATAGTTTATGGAAAGTATTTTGAAATGGAGAAAACAATTATTTGCCCATACGAAACCAAACAAGTGTCTTATCTTGTTAAAATGTATGTAAAATACAGCACTTTACGAGACATCAAACGATAAAAAAATGCTTTTAAATTGTCTATTAAAAAATTCCCATGCCAACACATAATATGTTATTTAAAATATCGACTAAAAGTTTTTGGTAAAATTTCAAAAACCTACAAAGACTGTATTTTTTTAAGTGAATATTTCTTCAGCTATTATAAATAAAATCGAATTACTAGTAAAATAAATCCATGCCAACATATTGATGTGAGCTTTTAACGTACTAATGAATAATTTTATTTCTTGTATATACACGATACACTTATTTACCATGCGTCAGTTTAATTTCATTCGTCCACTTGAACGCCTAAAGGTGTTGAAAGACAAAACCCGGGTCGTTAGTGACAAAAAATATGTGAATTTACAAAATTTGAACGGTTCAAATTGAACACAATATGTATTTTGCACTATTTTAAATATAAAAAATACAATTTTCCAATATAAATAGAATTAAGCGCATAAAAAAATTGTTTTGAAACAATCTAAAACTATAATCCAACCGATAGATATTTTTATCCCCATCAATTAAAAATATTCAAATGTTGTTTAAAAAAACACACTCTTGACGGCGGTTTTAAATGTAAACATAAATTTAATTTCCATTATATTTTATAAAGTTAAATATAGCGCATAAATTTGACTCTAAAATAAACAGTGTTAGTTGTTCATAATACTCTTGCCAAAATACATTAATTCTAATTTAATAACGATAGTAGGAGACAAAGTATCAGGTTGTCAGAAAATGCTCCGGTAACCTTTAACACGAACTATAATCACCACTCGGAGTTTTCCTTCCCTCAGGTTCTATTTATTAGCAATTATTTCATACTTGTTTACGTCTTAACCCACCAGATGAGGTTTCACTGCTAAGAGACGGCTATGTAACACAAGTTGCCTTACTCAGTGCGTGTAGGGCTGTCTACTTTAACAACAAACTTCCGGCCAAACCGGTCAAAGGTTGCCCGTCAAATTATATGTTAAAATCATCAAAGGTACTAAGCGTTTTGAAATTTAATTCAAAGCTATGTTCTTTTCTAGAAAACAATTGTTGTCATTTATTAATTCGTGGCTTGTAAAAATTCCATGTCATCGTGATAGTGAAACATGCTAATAAAATTAAGAACAATTAAAAGCTTACTTTGAGTATTAATATTTTATGCCTCTACTATTTTAACGTTGTCTGTATTGCTATAGCGATAAAAATCGTTTTTGATCGAGAACAGTTTTGCTTCACGACCCACCATAGATTTTATGTTTCGTTTAAAATTAACCAACTATTTAAGAACGAACTTAGCATCATGAAAATAACTCTCTTTGGTTGACTTCTTTGTGTACTGTATGTGTATATGTATGTATGCGCATGTGTGTGTACATGTACGGATATAATATGAAGAGAATCATGTATAATGTAATTTACAAATGAATGCATATGGAATCTCCATGAACTGACTTCACTAAAGATTTCTTACCTCTGTAGCGATCACGCCATTGCGTCTGCAACGATGGTAAGAGAATACAATTTTTCAAAATATTAGCGATGAAGGAGACTAGAAGAACCTTGACGTAAACGCTTCTTGGTACTTAAAGTTTCATAAATTTGATATCCAAAAAAATAGCGATAAAAAGTGTAATTAATTGTAAATTGGTACAAATTGACAAAGGTCAAAAAGAAAGTCATTGGAGTGGTAGCTATGTTAATAAATGAATAATATAATTGATTCATTTATCACAAGTAACGATAGATTATGATGGTTATTCTATTGATAGTGTAACGAACAGTCCAGTACATCAAAAAGTAACTTTTGTGAAGATTCTTCGCCAATAAGCAAACACGTCTCAATTATTTTACTGCCAAATCCATCAAAAATATTTAAATAAAATTCAAATCACTTTTAGGGTGTTCTCTGTCAATACTTGGTGGAAAGGCATTATATTGATAAAAACACAATATTCCTTTGTACTTTATTTCAATTTACTTAATAGGTCAAGACCGGTTTCGCTCATTGCGAGGATTGTTAACTGATGTTGTGGAATAAAGTACAAAGGAATATTGTGTTTTTATTAATAAAATTTAAATGTTTCAGAAATTGATGCTATTGATTTTAACTAAAATATTGCAAAATTTATTTATTAAACGGACAACTGATAAGCGCATTCAATTTATTTTTATTTTATATGGCAAAAATTTAATGTTTATTCTTCGAGTTTTTTAAATACCGGCTATTTAAAATAACGGTGGCAACCCTGAGTGCGTGTGTGTTAAAACAGTTTGGGCAATATTCCCTCGTGCAACATTCATTAAAGTAAATTGCTCATAAGCTCGCGTCTCGCAGCAGGATGCCAGGCTCTATTTATCGCACGCCCCATAATATATGTCCTTAGCCCATTTACTGCTCGAGTGTTTAGTTTTGAATGTATTTTTCTGCTACGCCGTAGAGCGCTCTACGCAGCGTCGTAGAGCGGCTTGGGAGCAGTTTCGGCATATTGGACGGGTGGCGGAATCGAATAGGCGCAGAGTTATCAAAAACTCGACGGAGCTTTCAGAAGAGCAACAAGTGTACTATTACCATAGTCGTAAAGTGGCTTTATGTGTAACCCTCTCGCCAACTAATATACTTATTTTGCCATCAGTAAATTTTCAGGAAATGGATATACAATTTTTTTTATAATCATCACTACTGAATAATAGTCTTTTATGTGTCTTCATATTTTTCGTTCCTTACATTAATAATTAATTTCATTAAAAAACATATCGACTGTGGAAAGGAAAGAGGACGTAACCACACATATCAAATTTTACAGGAGGCGCAAAAAACGTGTATTGATGATTTTGGGCCATATGCAAATTATGAATTATACACAACCTTAAAGTGTACGAAGACTTCTTAACTGGTATTATTTAACATAATCTAATATTAATCAAAGAAGTTGTCTAGAAAACCTTTATTTTAGTCTTTTTTCTTGGTTTTAATTTTTTACAAGATCATCATTTTCAAACTTAAAAGCTTAATTTAGATATTAATTCGGAATTTGCTGCTTGCATTCTTTTTATAGAACGTGTATCAAGTTGATTACCATGATTGATTATCACTTCGATTATTGAAAAAAAACTGTGGGTTACGTCCTTTGTATTTACAGTATTAACGTTTTAGTCGCTTGTCAGGAGGAGTTTCAGGATCAATTACCCAAAGTAAATGAAGTATGCAATGACAAGTGCTTGAAGCAGGCCCTTAAACTGACAGGTCACATTGAGAATTGAAAATGAACTGCTGGTCGAAAGTAAAATACTATTTTTTAAATAAACATTATAAATGATAAAAAAGAAATTTAAGCATAATTGAGAAGTGATAAGAGTTATATACAATGAAGTTAATTTGTTTTTAAAAATATTGCAACCAATCTTAATTTAAAGATATTAACTAAGACTTCTTGATTGAACTCTAATATGAAACACTCAGGTACCACTTTAAGGCAGCTCCAGGCATTCAAGTTCACGGATGTACTCAAACAGACAGTTAGTATCGTTCAAACTTTAAATGTTACGTAGCTTAGAAAATCAGGAAATGCCATTATTTTCGCAAAGCAAAATGAGCTATATTTGCTAAATATATTTGCGTTGATCTAAGGTGATTTTAGATCAACACAATATATAGTATTGTTCGAAGGCACGGGTGTTTGCGATGTCTGAAAATTCCCTCCCACTCTTCCGATCTTTCAATAACTGGGCGTAGCGATAGCGATTAGTCAACCAATAGTCCCGTCCTAAGTTTATATTTTTACCCCTACTACTCTCTTTGGAAAAGAGAAGTTGAGTGACTGAGTAGCAATCAGTTCTCGATGAAAGAGTTCTGTTGAAATACTTTCATTAAGGCTATATTCTCCATATTGGCAGCAGACATGGACAAAAAATCTTATTAGCAATTATTTATCTATTCATCGTTATCACATAATAAATAACGGAATTGTTAGGAATGTTTCGCAAGAGAGATGCTCTTTAGAAAAGAGAGGTTAAATGGCTGAGTGACAATAAATTCTCTTAGAAAAAATTCTATTAAGATACCTTCATTACGAGGCTATATGCTCCACTTTAAGAGCGGACATGAATTAGAAAAAAAGCTGTGAGTTATCAGCCTATACGTTGTTGCATAATGCTTCAGTATCTGATAAAATTAAACAAATCATAAGCATTTAATAATTTTGGAAAAAGAGTTGAGTTAAATAGATAAAATCTAATATTTTCAACTACACTTTTTAACTATTTATTAACTTTTGATTTCTGCACACTGTAATGCATGCAACCAAGTATTGAGGAATTTCTTCTCCGGACTTTTCTGGCAAAATTTTGAACACGACTAACGTTGTTACGCTACGGAATACACCCTATACGAAGAGTGTGAAACCGTAGCGGGTGTGGTGGGTACAACTTTGAGTATCGTAGGAAAATAATAAAAATGAAAAAATCATAAGCAATAAAATTATCATAATGTAAAGTGTAAAGTTGTGTAAACAGTATTGCATGAGTATAAGCCTCACTCTATTGAAATCTTTTCAAAAGCACGATGAACTTAGTTAAACAACTTGCTTAGTAAGTACAAATATTCTCATGCTGCTGCAATTTGGTTATAACTTATCTTCGAGAAAAAGCTCATTTGTTTTTGCCAATTAAACTGGGCAGCTTTGCGCGTTGCGTTGTGTAAGAAAAATTTCTTCCACTGTTCTACCTAATTGCGAGATTGTATTTCCTGGAAAGTTTACTGCCTGTTTGCTGTAACGTTTTGAAGGTAGAAATTATACTCCATTATTATTACAAAAAACACTTGAAGTAACTGTAAGCGTTTCTATTTATATAAGAAAACATTTTAATCTGTTAAGATTCGTGAGAATTAAATAATAAATATTATAAAGAAAACAAGGATCCATTAAACAATATATAAATAAAAAAAATTAATATCAGTGTTCAATTTTGAATATTTGAAGGCATTGCTCAATGTTCTAAAAGGGAATTTTCTTTTCAACGTATTCCTCAAAAGATTCTTGGTTTATTATAAACTAGCCGGTTCCCGGCAAGCGATGCAATGCCACTCAAAGAAAGAAAGTGTTTGTGTTTTAATTATGTTTATTGAAGTGCATGTTTTCTTCAGTTTAACGTTTGCAGTTTGCTGCCGATTGTCTATGGTACGTCTACCTACTGTAAGTTAATTGTACTATAATCTTCGCGTAATTGCAAGCATACTTTGTCAAAATGAACAGTATGGCAGACATACAAAAATTGATTTTTATACACAAGACCTACTGTAAGTTAATTTTAATATGTTTATAGCCTTCCCGGAAGTGCAAAAAAAGTCCATGCATTTTATTAAATAACAAACCCAGCTTAACTTATCACGAGCCATCAATAATTTTATTGACAATTTAAAAAAAGAAAAAAAACTATTCATTATTGAATAAATTAAAACTCATTTTTATCTTCATTTATTCGTTATTAAGCGTTGAAATAAATTAAAAATTTTCTGCTGTGATAAAACATGAGATAATTACTGAAATTAGCTAAAAACACATTAAGAAGAGTTTTCTTAAAATATTTAACTCTGTTGCATGAATAATAACAAAATTAAATTTAATGTAACTTTGGAAATTGTGTTTCGTTCAATTCGGCGTTCAGACAATTAATTATGTATATTAGAGGCATGCTGGAGCCCCGTGGAACTTTTTCCAATGTATTTCGGCAGTCCATTCGCCATGGTGCGAGATATAATAATTTATTTAATTTTTAGCGAAAACCTCCGCGCTATATTTCATTTGACAGCTTCTGAGAAATGCCTTTAAAACATTATTTTCTCCCTCATAATCAAATTATTACCGAAAATCCTTTTGTATATAATTCGCGCTATCATTTCTGACTCACCCTCTTGACTTTAATCAAATCTGAAGAATCGAAACGTTAATTTTGATTCTACAGTTCATTTAATCAAAGATAATTACGAAATTAATATTGCTGTTCCTATGTGAACTACAGAGATACCGCCAAGAATGTTTCCTGGAGTATTAAATTTAAATATAAATACCATAAAATCTTATTAAAAATAAATTATGTTCAATATTTTGTTGGAAAATATTTAAAGATAAAGTCAATAAAATATAATTTAAGATTTCGACTGAAGGCACTTGGTGAGATTTCAATATAAAATTTGAATTGTTCAAGTTATGTACATTCACACAAGTTTTGTCACTAGTTACTTAGGCTCAATTCAAGTTCATCCGTGGACTTGAACGACTGAAGATGCTGAAAGGCAAAATCCGGGTCGTTAGTGACAATACTTGGGTGAATGTATATAATTTGAACGATCCAAATTTAAATAAAATATGTATTAAGTAATATTTTTTAGGATTTTCACTGAAAGCGCTTGACGGCTAAAAAGAAAATAATTTTTTAACCTGTTGAAAAGTATGGAATTCAAATGTCAAGCAAGATAAAAAATGTATGAAAATGTACAAAAATCAAACGATAAAATTTATTATATCACATATTTGATAAAATACTGGCGATTATAGATATTTGTAGTTATGAGGAATTGTAGTCTTACTAAGATATACATCTTTGGGAACGAGGATTACTAATGAAAAAATATGCAAACAAATACTTTATTTTCAACAATCCTTGCCCCCAAAGATATACATTCCTACATGAAATTACATTTGATGACTTTGTTAGTACACTTGTTGTGTTAAAAAAATCGTAAGGCTTACGAAAATATGTAATTAAATGTCGGTGTTTTGTTTTTTTTTACTGGACGCAAGGAGTGGGTAAAATACAAACTCTGATAATACTAATTATAAATAAATTACTTGAGTCGACTGGTATCAATAGCAGAACTATCATATATATATGTCGAAATTAAACTAATGCTGTCACATTATTCTGCTGGTGTATAGTGTATGGCTAGAAATTAAAAACATGTTTAAAAATCAAATAAATGTGGTACAAAAACCCAAAAGAAAATTATGCTCAGTATCAAAAGCAGAACTGTCCACGACGTTGGAAACAAAAGTAGAACACCTTTAGGGTTTTCACTGTCAATACTTGGTGGAAAGGCATTATATTAATAAAAACACAATACTCCTTTGTACTTCCTTCCACTTTATTTAATATGCCAGGACCGGTTTCGCTCATTACGAGCATCTTCAACTGATGATGCTCGTAATGAGCGAAACCGGTATTAAATAAAGTGGAATGAAGTACAAAGGAATATTTTGTTTTTTATTAAAAGTAGAACAGTTTGGTAAATCAGGATTTCGAGTTCACAGAGTTACTTTAAGTGATGTCCCATACAAATTTTAAATTACACTCGTTGATGAGCTGCGTTTAAAATCGAGTTTAAATTGATAAAACTCAAAAAGCCAACAATACGTTTTTCATGTTTTTCTCGAACTTCGAAAAATGGATAGTTCTACTTTTGATACTATACGACACTTATATTAAGTACTGTTAATCCCAATAGATATAAATTCAACAATAGTAATATGCTTATCTTATTTACAATGTTATTAACTTTAATTTTGTTTCTATCTAAGACTTTATTAATTTTCAAAAACTACAAGCTATTCATTCTTAACCCGTCATTATTTTAAAACGTATTACGTTTTGTAATATAGCAAGTTGAACAACAAAGTAATTAAATTAAATCTTACATTCAAAATGAATTTCTTCTTAGTTACCGCCGAGTACATCAAAAATTTGTATGTACATTCCAATAAAATCGCGATATTTCATATCAGCAAAACTCTAGATACGCTAATATGTTATATTATCTATACAATATAATAAGTTTATATTTTAAAGTAAAGTAAAAACATTAAATTTTATAATTTCACGAGTTTTAATAGATAAATATCCCGGTATTACGCTATCTTTTCGTGATCACGGGATTGACAATTTTTCCAATCTTGGGATCCCGGGTTCTTGGGATGGAATATTCGACATTAAATCGTGTATAATTTCGGGATTCGGGACTGAGAAATTTTTACTCAGCGATTTAAAAAAAAATAAGCGATTTACCAAACTCAGAAATTTACGGAATTCCCAAAATGAAACGACGCGAAGTCTTTCTTTCACAATGGATTAGTACTATCACAATCCCGGAATTTTAAGATCACAAAATTAGACCGGATCCCGATATTAAAGGCCATAATCAGAACAAATAGTTCTTTTATAAAACTGAATAAAAAATGCTATGTAATTTTTGAATTGTAAAAAAAGTAGCGCCAATTAAATCAACTTATCTTAAAAGTTCAAATTAAAAAAACTGATTGTGTATATTGGTTTTATAGAACTGATACTATAGCTTATGTATATTGGACCCTGTCAAGTCTCTGTCTGACCTTAAGCGTAGTAGTAAATGCTCTAGGGACATTGTCCTAATCGGTCACGTAGTCAAGGGTTCGAAGTCCCAAATGGACAATTCCATGCATTGATTTTGCAATTGGCTTGGATGTCTACGGTTATAAACTCCCTCTATCCTCTACTTTATGAAACTAGACAACAAAGTTTTTGTAAACAATTGATGCTACTAAATAACGTTGCCATGAAAGTCATCGCTAAGCGATGTTACATACAGCACAATTAATTAGTATGCTTAAAAAGTGCACACATGTAAAACAGTTGAAAATAATATTAATAAAATATCAAAATTCTGAAGATGTTAATGAAGCAAAAGTTTCATTTCTATTGTCCAAAATAATCAGTAGAGAAGATTAACAAAAAGACATTCAATTGAAGTCATACATATTTAGATTCAGGGGAGTCTCGATTATCCGAATTGTTCAAGATAAGCACTTGTAAATTTGCTGGCATGCACGTGTTTACGATAAAATTTCTTCCAAAATGTAACATCTATAATACAACCAATATATCAGGGTGTTTTAGGGACACGCAAATGCTTATATTAGAAACAGATGCTTCGAGCATTGCTCGTGAGGAGTGAAACCGGTCCTGATCAAATAAATTTTAAGTGGAAAAAGTACTAAAAATCTTTTATTAAATTTATTTTAAATTCAAAATAAACTTCTACAAATTTACCACCGAATTAATCGAAAATATTAAGTTGAAACTGTTAAGCTTAAAGCAGATATGATTTTGTTAACATAAATTAATTCCTATAATTATATTCGCTTCCAAAACAATGTCGCACTTCATTAGTGTAATAAAAACACAAACCAAATTTACATAAATGCAAGTACAACGCTTGCATAATCATAATTTCAGTTCGCAGCGAATACAAAGGAAGGTTTTCATGGAGAAGAAATAAATATTCATTGTTTTACTCTTTGAATGATAAATTAAATCGCTTTTGGCACTCTTGCAGTTACGTCTTTATTAAGTTGCAACTTTTTTTACTTCGTTAGGGAATTCCCCTGTCTAGGAAACAACCATTCAGCTGGACACTGAAGTGGATTGAGAATTTTATAGTACACTTCGAGAGAGGTGATGAGGTTCAGCTAAAATAATTAACAATATTTTTTTTCAATGCGTTAAGTGTCAATTCTTTGTAGAAAAGCACTATATTCATACATTTAGTTTGTATTCAAAAACAAAATACTCATTTCTTTTAATTGCACTTTTTATTTAAATTAATATGATCAGGACCGGTTTCAATTATGACGAGATTGTTGATCATATTAATTATAAGTGGAATTAATACTAATGAGTATTTTATTTTTAAATATAATGCCTTTCCACCAAGTATTTATTGGCAGTTGAAATTCTAAAAGTGAATTTAGTTTGTACGAATTACACAATTTTATGAGTGCTGGAGAAATCGTTGTTTTTGACGTCTAGAAAATATGAATATAGAAAAGATTATGTAAAAAGTAAAGAAAATATATTTGTATAGTATTCATTCTCTTCAAATAAATATAAAATTTAGCTTTGAGGTAAAGATTTACTGCTAAAATTGTGTGGCCATTTTATTTAAAGTTTCTTTAAATACTTCCTTGTTTCTACCGTCTGTTTATTTAAAAAGAGAATTATTAAATTTTTGAAAAAGAAGAAATTTTATTTCCGGTGATAATTTTTAGAATTATGGATATGAATTGTTTATTCGCAAAAAGTGTAATACCAGTCCAGCACACTACCAAGAAGGACTTTATCTTGTTTAATTAAACTTCTTCGTCAAACGACATGTTCTGAGTAAGCGTGGGTGTATTCAAACAAATGCTGTGTTTTAATATTTTTGAATGTTGAACTGGTTCAACAGATTTGCTTCCGGCTTAGTTTTTAAAAAAATCATTTCCATAACACTTTGATGGTGTCAATTTTCAATTCAATGAGAAAGGCGTTATTTGTTATTTAGTAATTTATTTCTGTATTAAATTAAATATTCAGATCTCGTTACAATCATTTAATAAAATTCCGACTATTTATTTTGTATTTTTGTTTTCAAAACTAAAACTAGATACTGACTTTATAACACTATCGCTGCAAAGAGCAACAAAGAGTATGACTTTTTTTTATTAAAAACAACTAAGTGTCAAATATTTTGAAATCTTTTTATATTAAATCGAAGATAAAGAACATCGCAAACACATACATATGTCCATGACCTCAAATTAAAATTTTCCGAGATTGAATTTGAGCCGAGACTCACTTGGTTGCCAAGGCAAAATTCTTACCACTGGTTTAGACAACAGAAGAGTAAAAATATGTCGTATCTAAAAATATGTTGCATCTTAAATAAAAGCAAAATCAGGTGTAATTACATAATAGTATTTTTAGAAAATCATGATAGGTTTACAATTTTACTACGTCGCATGTTGGTAAAATTTTAACAATAATGATTTTTTTATTCATCACTCAACTCTCAGATATTTAAGGTGTTTTTTTCTAGTTTCGAAAAGTTGGATTGATTTTAGTTGCCATCAAGATTTATAGTTCCTTTGTGGTGTTTTCAATCAGTTCTCAGTTTCAAAACAACTAGATAGGCGGAAAACTTAGAGTTTACTATAACACAATATTATATACTCGAAATTTAATGTTTTAACAATAATAAAAGCAAACCTTAACTTTTAAATAAAATAAATATTAATATATGTAATTTTATTCATTATTAGTGGGGTAACATAGGGACGCAATTTCATCATGTCTAAAGTATGTGTTTTATTAGCCAAATCAAAAGTTATTTAGGAATTTAACAGATAATTGACTTATTTGACATTTACTAATAGAATGATATTATTATAACGTAAAAAAATCAAAATAATTATTTTATTTTTACCAATGGGTGGAATTTAGTATTTTTTTACGAGAATCGATTTTTACTATGTTGTTTTACTTTATTTTTTTCGAAGACATTAGAGATATAAGGATAAAGATAGAATAGTTTTAGTAGTTAACAAATTGTCCTCAAAGCATCTTGGTATTTCAGGATGGATGGGTGGGAAATAATTTTCGAAATAACATACATTCATATATTTGAAACGAACTATAAAAATTGTAATAATTTTAGAAACTGTAACTACTGACACTTGAGCCCGTTAGTACCGTATTTGAAGTCAACAACGTTGATCCCTCGACAACGAACCCGGTGTAATAAGTTTTATTAGTTATAGAAAAAGTGGCGGATCAAACAATTTAGAAGCCTCAGAATAACATAAAAGTGCTGCAAAAGTAGAATAATAATAAATATTGAAAACTGAAATTAAAATATAGGTGTTTATATATTATATGCTATTTTTAAGGCCCCTAATATTTGGAGGCCCCAAGCGCGCGCCTCTTGCGCTTATGGAGTAATCCGCCACTGAGTAGAAAGCTATTTTGCATTCATTTCATTTTAAGAACGATGCAAATTTCATATAAACAGTTAAAGTTGTTTCGAACAGTTTTAATTGTATTATAAAAAGTATTTGAAATATTTTCTCGTATAAAAACATTTTTGGTGTAAAATATTTATACTCAATTCACAAAGTACTCATATTATACCTTTTCTACCGGCGAGTAAACAAAACATTTCACTTTGGATATCTTTGGTTTTTGGGAAACGTTTTTGGCAATTTACACATTCCTTAAGCCGACCACACCGTTAATATCCCCGCAGCCGTATTCTGAGCGCAAAGTTTACGACGTAACTCCAGTTTTAGCGCTAACGTGCGTAATTTTTGTATGTGAAATTCGTGCGTGCGCAGGCGTTAATCGTTAAAGCTCTGACCAAAGTAAAGCTGATATAGGATTCTTTGGCAAGTTCAACCGTTCGGTCAAGTTCCACCCTTATAATAAACTATCCCCACTTTTATGCCCACCCAAGGGCTAAAAGATGAGACACGCATGTTGACTGTACTTGTACAATCAATCTAAGAGAAAACTGTCAATTAAAAAAAATACAGAACAAAAAACAAGATTTATTTACGCGATTAGAATTCCGATAAAAAACAGAGTGTAGTGAGAGCGGTTTGCTAATCACTAGTACTATCCTAGCTCCATATTGTTTCTAAGACTATTCTTAATTAATGTTTTGAGCAACTGATTAACAATAATTAAATTCAATGACTTTATTATTCCATTTTTTGTGCTACAACTTGTGACATGTTTTTCTCCTCTTTGAGAAGTATAGTCAAACTATCGTAACACTTACGAATAAAATATAAATTTATTTAAATCTAATGTTATAAATTATTAAATAAATGTCAAAGGCTTATCTTTTTTTTAACTAGACGATGACGCTTCTTAAAGAGACGAAACACATGTCATAGGTTATAGCACAAAAAGTAAAATAAAAAAATTATCAAATTAAATTTTGTATTCAAAATGAAATTTCAAAAAGTTACCTTCGAATCTATCCAATAGTAATGGGCTAAAAATATATATTTTCAATATTTCAATTTGGTCTTTTGATTTCCCAGTACAAAGAAAAACAAAACCAAAGATAAAATAAAAATTGCGTATAATATGAAAGAATGGCTTCGGGTATGTGATTTTACTATTATGTCAGATATTCAATGAATCGAGATTTGCGTTTCCTTTTTGATTCAACAGATGGATGTTCACAGATCGCTGAATGTTTTCTTCAGTAAATACTAGAGGAACTAACTGAGCATAATATACAGTCGCGAGTATAAATCAGGCGAGTCCTAACTTTTGTCGGAATATTCATATTTTTTTTCTTACATGGAATATCTCAGACAATGTACATTGGGCCCATTAGAGGTAAAGCGAGCCAAGCGGTAATTTAGAAGAAAAAAAAATAGACGCGTTGTAATATTCTACAAGTATCGTAAAATTGAAGTAACCTCAGTTAATACACTCCGTAAAATAAAAATAAACAATCCACCAAAACTCTAAATAAATATGTGATTGTAATTAAAAGTCACATTTTTTACCATTTTACTAGTTGGCTCATTTCACCTCTCAAAGTCTCATATGTACAAAGTAAAACACGATATAATAAGTACATGGATTTCCCAATCTTGAAATAGTCAATCCTCTTAGTGATTTTTTAAACAGAAAACAACGATAAGATTTATTTTTTTTATTAAAAAAATGGCATTATATCTAATGTTAACAGGAGACCATAGACAACATACTGAGAGCGGGCATGCTTTAAAAAAGGTATATAAAAGAATAAATTAAATATATTTTAAATTAATAAGTTCAATTATGAGTTGGAAAATTAAAATTAAATAAATTAAACACCAAGAAAAAAATGTATGGACAATTTGTTGAAACTGATCTTGTGATTAAAATAAAACATATTTTTTCCCCTGTTGAAAATTGTTCGGCAATGGTATTTTTTTTCTCATTTTAATTTGAATCAATGTAAACAATGTTTTTTAATACAAACCGTTTTATTACATAAAAGTGATAGTTTTTGAACCGTTAAACGTGTAATAATGGAGTTCTTCTAAGAAAAAAACAATTAAATTAATCATCAAAGATAATTGATTATTTTTTAACAGTTTTATGAGCATGTGAATTCAAATTTCTTTTGCAAGTTACATTGAAAAACACTTGGATTAATATACGCACTTATATTTTGGGCGCTTTGATGTGAAAACTTGTGACAGTTTCTTCCGAGTATTACGTAGCTATGCAACCTTACAAGGTAGGCTTGGTAGCGATCTCCAGAGCCTCTTCACTATGCATGGTAGTGAGGGTCCGCGTATCCTTTTCCCATCTTCATGCTTTCAAAGAGCATGGGCTTCATAAGGCTTTCTGAGAAAATATTTTTATAATTTGAAAGGTCGTCGATAATCTGTCTTTTAATAAAATAAAAAAACATGCCTTCAAATGTTTAACACGAGGTTTGGCATAATAACAATTTTAGCTTTTTTTTAGTAATGATAATATTATAACAACAATGAATGTGACAGTTTTTGGAATCAGAAAAAAAGAACAAATCATTTTCATGAAATGAAGATATACATCTATAATTCCACGTAAAAAAGAACCATTTATGTATTATACATGCATCTATCTTATAACACATTAGATTGTATTAAAAATAATTTAACTTTTTTTTTATAATAAATAACGTTAAATACATTTTTGTTTGTGATTTCTTACAGTTATAAACAAGTAAAACTTAGTATTTAGTTAAAATATCTTGAAATTGGTATCTTACCAAACAGTTGCAACTTTCAGCTGATGGCAGTTGTCCAATTTCCTTCGTAAGACATTTTTCCTGGAAAAGGAAAACGTTATCTTTGAAACCCTTTTTCCAGAATTGTGACCAACTTCACACTTTAATATTATAGAACCTTTACACACAAGTCTCCTATACAGTTTGGTGAGGCTGTATTAGTCACAATGGAAACGTGCATACATATGTACATCTATCGTTAAAAGTTCAAATTTTATGTACAAAGTTTACCTGATAACTTCAATGGTTTGTGACTTTTTGAACACATATTTTTACAGTTATTTTTTAAAAACTAAATTCGTTTGTTAAATCATTTTTGTAATATTAAATTTGATAACTTCGTAATTATTTTTGTCATGTTATTAGAATAAAACAACGATAAATACAAAAAGATTTTTTTGTTGGTAATGTTATTTAATATTCTTGGCTACATGCTAATCAAACAACGTTATATCAATCTTTTCTAGTTTCATCTTAAACCATTTTTTGGGTGTTCACTGTCAAGTTGTGGAAAGGTATTATTATATTCACCAAATAAAATACTAATTTGTATAAAAATATTTTTTATTTAAAAAGATCAGGACCGGTTTTTCTCATGAAGAGCATTATAAACTGATTTTGATTATGAAAGATTTAGTGAACAATTGATATTGAAAGGTTTTACACTAAATTGACTAACATTAAAATGTTTACTACCTCTAAAATATAATCACAAAACATATTAAAGAAGAATTCAGCGAAAGTAGAGACTAACGATAAATTTGAAAATAATTATCATCTCGTATTTTTTTTACAAAGTAATTTATAATGTTTTATTAAAAATATTAACAACTAAACGATGATGCTAGCAGTAATGATATTGCCCTTGTTTATATATATTTTAAGACCATGCCTTAAATTATTAAGATAAACATATATGATATAAACATGTTATACACAATAAATTATAAAATATGAACTTCAAATAAATATCTACTCTGTAAAGTTAATAAACAATGAATAAACGTTTTTTGGCTCTCCTGCAAAGTTACGATTTTGGTCATAATGCTGTTTGATTTTAAGCCTTTGAGTTGTGATAAGTTTTTCATCTTTTTGACACTCATTTTAAGTCTAGTTTTACCGTCAGATTTTTACTGATAACATAGTGATTGCTTTTTTAATAATTAAAATAATTATGAGAAATCAATACCGGATGAGAGGGATTTAATTAATTAATTGGGCGTGGAGTTAAGGGGTCAATAACGTTTAATTATGTTAAAGATTTTTATAATATGTATCATCATTGACAGGCTGATTATTGAATGTAGGAAATAAAAATACACAGCGACGAATTATAAGATAATCACCTGACATATAAATTTTGACATTCTCTGAATTTAGTCCTGTATCAAAAATTTACGTCCAAAAATGAGTTAACGTTTATTTCATTGCATTTTCACTTCTTCACCTCCATTGTGACTTTTAATACTTTAACCTAGTTTAAAACGAGATAAATAATTAGCAAAGCGGCCATCAGCGCCGGGAGTGGCGCCGCCCAGTGGGCCAAACTCGTCACCAACCGGCCATCTCATAAACAATTCAAGTGTAATCATGCCGCATTCAAATGACGTTGCGATGACATTTTTGACGCGTTATTAATTATTTGCAGTAGCTGCAGTCACAAATATAAACGGTTTGGATTTTACTGTATACAGTGTTATTGTGTCACTTTAAGCTGACATTGCTTTGTTGGGTATTGTTAATACCCAACAGTACAAACAGTACGTGTAGTTTTGTCGTGGAAAATAATTTAACAATCACACAAAGAATATATGTTTAACCGTGTTCGCATTAATAGAGTGTGTTTTATAGAGATATATTTTACGCGCTTGCCGAATGTCTTCATGAAACTACAGCTTTCCACATAAATGGCATGTAGTAATTATAGATCTATTGCGCTCTCCATAACGTCTTGGCTTTTAAGGTGTTCACTGTCAATACTTGGTGGAAAGGCATTATATTAATAAAAACACAATATTCCTTTGTACTTCATTCCACTTTATTTAATATGTCAGGACCGTTGAAAATGCTCGCAATGAGCGAAACCGATCATTTTAAAGAAGTAAATTTGCACAATTTGCAAGTGTCGTTTTGGAGTAACTTTATTCGTGTTAAAATGGTAAACCAAACTGATCTCAAATCAGTTGTTAGCTATCAAATTGACTGTCGCTAGAAATATTTTCTGATTTGAAAAACAAAACTCTTTATTATTCACCATTTGTCTTCTTACTCCTTTAAATGTTATAACTGATGTTTATATAATATATTTATAATAATTTAATTGTTACACTTGAATGTAAATTATTTTGATTACTGTTTATTTTAAAACAGAGCACATTTTTATTTAAGAAAGCGAATAATTGCACCTAAATATTATTTCAACTATTCAATTTTTTTCTTATAGCATTTCATATATTTTTCAATAACTTTCCATCTTTTAATATTTTATTTTTTGTTGTCTCGACATTATAAAATGTCATTTGCTAAATCTGTCAAAAATATGGCTTCGTGTAAAATATATTAGTCTATGGTTTTGTGTATGAATAGTCATTGTGGATGATTAAATGAGTGTATTTTTTTTGCAGGGAGTTTATAAACATTATAATTGAAATTTATTCGCATTGTTTATATCCAATAACGTTTGTTTGTACGCAACACAGTCGTGAAAATTTCAACGGGTAACATTTCTGCGGAGTTCTGGATGAATAAGTAAAATTTTTGGTGATATGGTTCCCAAGACATTGACATATATATTGAGCGTGATGCCCTGCGATATTTGTCTCTAAGTCTTTAAGTAGCTTAATATTCAATATTTACTAACATGGTTTAGATTGTTTTTATTTTGATTAAAGAATTGACGATAAATACAAGTTATATATAAAACCTATGTTTCTGTGAAATTATTCGATGAACGACTTTCATTCAGACCAAGTAATAGTTTCCGTTTCGTAGTACGTAGTAAATTGATATAATATAAAATGCTAAAATACTACTACACAAGCATGCTTAACGTTAACATGCACTACGCTGTTACTAGGGATTATGAAGTCTCGAATATTTTTATGTCCCGAGATACGAGACATAAAATTATCATGTCAGTACTGTAGTAATTTTTAAAAACAAATATTTCTTTGCATGAGCACCGTCGATAACTTAAAATATTTTTGAACTTAAATATTGCAAAAAATGACAAGATTGTATTGTAAATATTAATTTAACTGATTTATATTACACATCATTCCAAGGATTCGTTCAATTTTGCTGATGAAATCATTTCATTAAAAAAATGACATATTGGGAGAGTAATTTGATGGTTATTATTGCAAACTAGCATCCGTCACACGTACGTACTTTCAAGATGTACAAAAATTCTCACGGTATAGAGATTGTTTAACTATATTTGTATTAAATGAATAATTGAGTTGTATAGTATCAAACGTAGAACTGTCCCATACATTATATGTATAGAACAGTTCTGTTTTTGATACCATACAACTAAATTTACTAATAATGTACTTAATACAAATTGAATTAAACCTTAAACATTTGACAATTCACGGGTTTTTACATTTAAATTTCCCGGGAATCGAGACAGGAATAAAGCGTTCCCGGGAATTTATTATTGGTTTGTCTCGACGCATCCCGAATCCCTACGACCGCGCAGCATCTAGGTAGAACCTACTCACCCGCTCGTAGAGCTGTATCATACGAACGTTCAAAATATGTTGAATTTAAACCAATAATTACTCAACAATAAAATTAAATCCGGTCAGAGCACTCGTACGAGCAAAAACTCCGGTGATTTATCGCCATGAATGGGTTAACTCGGTATGTGAGTGGTGTGCCCAGAGATATCCAACGCTCCTTCTTCCGGTACTTTTGGCCCTTATCAGCGATTATCTTTCTCGTAAAGGCAGCGGTGCGAAAATTGAAAGAACTTTGTAAAAGATAATATATCAATTTTCTTAGACCTCTGTCTAAGGTATTTTTGATTCGTTTATTATGACATTATATTGTTTGGAATCTGGAAAAAGTGTACAACTGAATACCGCAATAGTCAATTTAGTGTTTAAATTTAGTATTGTATACTTAATAAAAAAACGTGTAATAAAAGTAAATTTTAATCCAATTACTTCAACATTTTTAACTGTTTGTTTCAAATATTCTCAAGCGACTATGAACTATGTAAATATATGAATTTCTTACTGCTTATGCTGTTGAAATCATACAAACCTATTTAAAACTCGGTACATAACTAACGGCTTAAACAGAAAAGATGTGAAGTTTTGTTTTGTACAAATATATTCTGTCAATAGCACAAATCAATAATATTTCAATCAATGGTATAATGTTGCTTTATGCAGTAAAAAATATATTATTTATTTCATGTTTAAAAAACGGTGTTTATAAACACAAAACGATTAAAGCGTATCAATTACTTTAATAATATTAAATTAAAGATTAATAACTTATAGGTATAGTTTGTTAGAAATAAACTAAAGCTTACAATCGGCAATGATTATTACAGAAATAAGTTTACAATATATTTATGCTGAAAAATTTTCAGCTCGTTCTACTCATCGTAGTGCTTTTTTATGATTTATTACACGAATTGATGTAAGTTTTAGACTGTCAATTCTTTATGTGTATTATTGTGGCTTAGAAATTTCCAATAGTCATTTTCATAAAGATATTTATTATATTATTGCATTTACTGCTTATTTTGTAAAAATAGTGCATATGAACTGTTTGTTTGTCGTCTTTGTTACTAGATACACTGACAAATCTATTTCTTTACATTCTTTAAAATTTAAGTTAAGACAAATTAAACATGTTATAAACGTATAAAATATAGAATTATGGAAGCTGTCAAATATGTATTAGTACCATGTCACTGGGCTATGTTGATCAGTCATAGAAAAAACTAATATTATTCATATGTTATGATTGATGTTTTAAAACAGAATAATTGATTCACTATCCCTGTCCAATAAAATTGAAAACAGAAGCTACCGTTTGCTTTTGTTAAAGGTTTACATATATTTCTATCGTTTGATTTGTGGCGCTTTTCAATAATTCTCTATTGTTTGCACATTCGATTTTAATTTGATGAAGTATAAAACATTTGACTTCAAACAAACAAAAAGTATCTCAAAGTAAATAAAAAAATAATTTAAATAAATTTTGTTGTTGTGGACTTTTTGCAGTATACAAATTGCATAAGTATATAAAAGTTGCTTTGGTGATTTTTCCGTACACAAATATTTAAGACAAGTGAACTCTGTAAAGTGATTTTTACGGGCAAAAAAACTATTGACTAAGGGAATTCACACATTCACCATTAAATCGTAGAGAAATTCGGAATTTACTTAACCCAGGAATTCACGCAATGAGAACATTTTGAGTATTTTCTTTTTTATGTAAATTTCATCAACAAAATCACTTTACTTAGTACTAGATCTGTTGACGTTTTATGTTTGCTAAAAACACATTTTCTGAAGAGGGACACAGAAAATAACTTTTTTTATTGGCTTAAATGAAAAAAAAAATGTATTCTCTATATTTTATTAAATTGTTATTTTTGTGAAACTATAAAAGCCGGTTTTATAAAAAATCTGTTTTTGTATGAGCTTTTATTATAATCATATTAAAATCAAACGTATTTATATTTAATGTGTGTCATAAAATAATTGTTAATAAATATCTTTAAAGATAAATGTTTAAAAACGTAAACGATGAGTTTGTGAACATATTATATCATAGTTAACGGAAAGTATTTTGAAATGGAGAAAACAATTATTTGCTAATGTTATATTTAGTAATAATATTTAATAGACATAACTTCCCTGAATAATAAAGACAAACATTACAAGAATAATGTTCATCCGGTGTAAAAAAAAAACTTTAAACCACGAGACACCACTGATCTGGTAGCCTCATTGTAAGTTAATACTATTCTGTCACAGCTATAGTACTGTTAATAATAATTTATATTTAATTTTTTTCTACACGCCATTGTTTGACTAACAAATTAATGTATTTTAAATTGGTTTTATCAATAAACCTTACACGTTATTTTAATTTAAAATTATGTATAAAATAATAAATTTCGTCTGCCTCAATTACAAGATAAATTTTCGCTTCAAAGTTATTATAACGTTATGAACACGTCGATTAAATTTTCATTTTGAATCTACTTTTAATCGTAAATAAATAAATGATAATTATTATTAAACTGAAAAAGTTCCAGCGTGTTGAAATTGATTTTGTAAGTTTGAATTAAATTTGCATATTTATATTAATCTTCGTCAAAGGGCCGTTGAAAATATATTAACGTGGATTGATTCATAAAATTTAAACTGAAATTAATAGGTTACGATGGTAACGGATATTTTAATAACGTCTGTGTTGAAACTTAATATACTTTTGGTTACATTATAACGAAAATAAACATTTACAGATAGATATCATAATAGAATTTAATAATTTTTTAATATTAACTTCTTTATAAAATATCTATATTCCTAATTGCTTTAAAAATTTGGAATACTCAAAAGCGCTGTGGGTTCACACTTTTAACACAATAAAATATACTGTATTGGTTAACAACGTTAAGCGTAATTTAATTCCGGGAATGTCCAAAGAAAAACAAGTATAATAAAACATATATTTCAAAAATAATAGAGAATAGTACGTCTCAACAAGTATCGAGTATTTGATACTCGAATTAGTCTCTAGTTGTTAGCCACTCTCCACTGCTATGTGTGCGCAATCTCACAGTTGTTGTGTTTTACTGTAATCTGGCATAACCTCCAAAATTTCAACGTCTTGTTGTCTTTCTCGTTCTCTTTCCATATAATATATCTGACCTTACGTAACCCAATTTAAGCCGTAATTTCATTTTTATTTTAAACTAGCTCTTATCAAAATACTACCATAACAGCATGGTTTATAAACTTACTAGCTAATTAATACATTGCTTAGTAAAAGTGAACGTGGTGTAAGTTTAAACTAAAACTTCTGGTGAATGTGTATTTTGACTAATAAATGTATACATGGACGAGATTTAATATTAAAGATAAAAATATATATCGACAGTGTAAATCTAGTTAATTTTTCATGCATCAATAACTTGATAGTTTTTTTGATAATCATTCATTATGAAAAAAATCATTTGATTAAGAATGGTGAAAAATTAAAATTGTATCTTACTTGACAAACAGCGCCGGACGCAGAGTGTCCAGGACCTGGGCAGCACATCTAGAAGGTAAAACATAGTGTTGTAGAATTTTATAAATGAAAATTGTAACTCTGTTATTTTATCCTTTATATGTTTAAACTTATCTCAATACGCACTTCGTTACACGTTTTAAAGTATCTACCCAACACACAAATTCAAATATGTATTATTTTATAGAAAAAAGTTTCCATCGTGTATAAGCCAAATTCAACGTATGTCAGACCCCAAGAGAAAAAAATCTACTTATTGGTCATAATAGGGTGAAAATAGCAACGTGTTTAGTTCTACATATTTGTTATTTAATAGCTATTATGGCTTTCGCCAATAAATATCAGTTTAATTTATCCTAATTTATGTTGAAAAACCCCGGATTGCTTATCGTTCTTTGAAACACTAGAGTCATGTTTAATAAGTGTAATACCATAATTGTAATTTAAATAAAGATGTTAGAGTGAATAACATGATGCATTGTGTATCACTTCGGAGTCAGTATCAACTGAGAAAAATGTAAGTTTAATCATAGTCCTGACAATGGCGAAAGCCGAAATTGCTATCAATTAATAATTATAACAACTCTAGAACTAAATACGTTGCTATTTTTTCAACTCAACTCAACGCGGACTGTCTGGGACACACAGCTGTACTCGATTAAAACCAAATGCCACTTGTTCAACGCTTGCATTCTGCCGGTACTGCTTTACGGTTGCGAATCATGGCACCTGATGAAGACTCAGAAAAACCGTATACTGAGCTTCGAGAACACATGCTTGCGTCGGATAATGGGGGTGAGGTGGTTTGATTTTGTGAGGAATTCAGAGATAAGGGAGCGTGCAAGACAGCGTCCTGTCACGTCAGTGGTTATGGAGAGACGTTGGAACTGGCTGAGTCACGTGCTGCGGATGCCTCCGGAAAGCCTCAATCCTGCCTGCCTTTTCTTTCGACCGGTGGGATTCCGGCGTCCCGGACGTCCGTCGGGTACTATCCATAGGATGTACTCGGCGGAACTGAGGGATGCTGGCATGTCATGGGAGGATGCAAAGCAATTGGCAGGAGACAGGGAAACATGGAGGTGCCGCGTGGCGGCCATATGCTCCACATAGGGAGCGAACATGGCCAAAGAAGAAGAAGAAGAATTTTTACTCTATTATCACGAAGTTCTACCAAGTAAAAGACAAACAAATAAATTTCTCGATTATATGTAGATGCAAGAAGATAAAGAAAAAATTCAAGTGGTAGAAGAGTGCTGAAAACCGCATTGGAATTAGAAAAGCTCTACTTGAAATGCAGTGCCATCAAATAAGAAAATATGACAATCGAGTCAAAAGGAGCTACTACTTAAAAAGTACGGTTTTAATAAAATATTAATATAAGGTAATCTCCTTTAAAAATATTGAACCCTGTATCGCAGTGTTTAAGCTCAAAGTAGTACCAAACTTTTAAAAGCTCGATCTGCAATGTTTAAAGATGTCTAAAAGTCCCAAATTTACATATAACCGAACAGCAAAGTGTGGTGAAGTAATTTGCATCAAAGTGCAGGGAGGCTTCCCACGTCAGGGTGGAATAGGGTTACTTTAAAAGCATTTATTTTCTACATTTGCGGTCATTTGTTCTAATTTATAATGCGGTTCGCTCTTACTACGACAATGTATAAACTTTGTTTTACTGCGTGTCTAATAAAAGAATTTGGCGAGTAAAATATATGTATAGCAAATATAAATACAATTTTAAAATTCGTACTTCGCTCTTGTGGCCAATTACTAAAGCTCGAATGCCTGGCCAAAAGATAGAATCTTGCGATGGAATCGTTTTACTTTATTATTTATTATACAAAGTATGTCGTATTAATATGATTAAGCGGGGTACATATAGAGTAATTACGTAAATATCAGTCGTTTCTATCCGTCTAAATCTTGCATTTCCTTCTATTTTGAGAGGCTGACATGCTGACTTGAAACTAGCTCTGTATGTCCTACCCTTCAATGAAATAAGACAGTAATTTGACTCAAACAGTACCTTGACTGGCAAACTTTTGAAAAAAATTCCATTTTCTGTTATTTTTAAATGTATACACTCTATTTTGTAGCAACCAAGCATTAACTGTAATAAGTAATATAATTGTAACAGAAAATCATTTTTTATCTTAGAATTTTAACGGTATTTAAGTTATTATTCTGCATTTTAAGTGAAAAACATATATAGTCTATGCGATAACTTTATTTAAAAAATGTTTTTACCCCGATTCTTTAAATAGAAGTGCTACAATTCAACACTACATTTGGTTGGTTAATTATAAAGTTTCTACGAATATTTCGTAACTGCAAATAAATTGTGAAGAATTAAGTGCTAACGAAAGTCACGTTTAAATCTCATTTTTTCCAAGGTTTTCATTTTCACTTTATTACTATGAAGTTTAATTAAGTTTACATTTATATAACTTACACTATTTTATCAATACACACTACTCCTTCCTTGGAAAACCTAAACCTGTAACAAGTTACCACAGTTACAATATCTGAGTATATCACTGCACAATTACTCATTATCTATTCAGTGAATAGAAACTACAACATATATTTGAAGTAATTAGTAATATCAACATGAGAGTACAGTATTTAGTGTTCCGTGTTACGAACTGTGGGATTTCATATGCCTTGTTTAGTATGCGTTGGTTTTGATTCCGGCAATTGATTAACTTTATCAATTTGAACACAGTCTATAACAGATGTTGTCATTGAGCAAAATTTAACATTACTGGATTCAAATAATATGTTTTATTTATCAATTGGGGTCATAAGATATGAAGTGAGCCAAGTGATATTTTAGAAAAAAATAAGTTAGATGCGTTGTAATATTGTACACGTCTTAAGCATCGTAAAAGTGAAGTAATCTCAGTTAATACACATTACATCAGTGTTATCTCCGTAAAATAAAAATATGCAATCCACCGAAACACCAAGTAAAGCCGTGATTGTACTTAATAGTACATGAAAAAGTTTTATCATTTTACTAGTTGGCTCACTTCACCTATAGAGGAATCAATTACATAAATAAATCTTCAAAACAACTCACCTTAAAATAGTTATGTATTTTTTTCAAATCACGTCCGCTTCCAAATAATGGAATTATCTCAACAGATGTGTTTCTACAAAAACTGACTGTAAGTCAGTTGCTTAATTAACCACTCTTTTTTTAGAAGAGTGTAAGGATATAAGGATATGACTAGGAGAAGACTAGTGGTTAGTTAATTGCTTTCATTATACCCGTTTATTTAATAGGATGGGTTAAAGGGAATTCAAGACATCACATTATACACTTAATAAAATCTTAATAATGGGGTGTAGCGAGAACGATTAAATAAATATTTTTCATATCATTTTAGTAAGCAATTCTTTTATATGAATATAAGCATTTTAAATCCATGTCCGCTCGCAATGTGGAGTATATAGATTTCTAATGGAAGCATCTCAAGAAATACAATAATGTTTATACCAGCATAAACTCCAAAATGATATATTGATTAAATTTGCATTTAATTAGTAGAGCTCCATTTAAATAGGGTAAAAATATCAACGTATTTAGTTATACAGTTTTTTTTAATAATATTAGTTCATAGCTTTTTCGGCGAGCACAATCGTCAGAATTATTTTTTATATGGTTGAGCAAATGCAGGTTCAAATATAGTTCAGATGATCGTGCACGCCGAAACAGCTATAAACTAATATTATGAAAAACTTTATTACTAAATATGTTGATATTGTTACCCTGTTCCAAAAAAATATGTTGCTAAATATAATGTATAATGGATCTTATTTTTTTTTCAAAGCTCTTGGTTTCTTTACGTTTCTTGAAATATTCTTTTTTTCGATAATAATTTAGGCTGCGTGATTTTTGCGTAACATTCCGAAATCTCTCTTTGTAAGTTAGTATATTTTTTGTTAGTGCAAAGTCACAGTGGATACGTCGTAAAATTCCGAGTCGTAGACGGTGTGTTGTCGTAGGCAGTGCACATAAATGCGAAAGAGAACTTACATACGTGGTGATATATATGTGCAAGCATCACGGTCTTCATCCAAAAAGCTCCACTCACTCTGACATGTTGATACCCGCGGCGCAGGGTTAACAAGTTTTATAAATATCTAGGTTTTAAAGATTGTAGTATTTTAATTTAAGATTTCGACTGAAGGTGCTTGGTGGAATTTCAATATTAAATTTGAATCGTTCAAACTATGTACATTCTCACAGATTTCGTCACTAACGACCGGGGATTTGCCATAAGCTTATCCTTTTCGCCAGCAATGGCTCTAAACTCAATGATACATTTATTTCTTATATAAACACGAAACATTCATTCACTAAGCGTCAGTTCAAGTTCATCCGTGCACTTGAACGCCTGAAGATGCCGAAAGGCGAAACCCGGGTCGTTAGTGACAAAGTCTGTGAGAATGTACATAGTTTGAACGATCCAAATTTTATTGTAGAATTTATTTATTTTTTACAAATATAAGTAAAGACTGCCGTAGGTAGATAAGTGGTTATTGCTGTTGTGATTTGTTCGGGTTCGAACTCCGAAATGGTTGTTTTCATATGAGTCTTTGAGAGGTGAAGTGAGCCAATTAGTATTTTTTTTTCTTGAACTATTAAGTACAATCACGTCTTTACTTGGTATTTTGGTGGATTGCATATTTTTATTTTACCTAAATAACAGTATTTCAATGTGTATTAAGTGAGGTTACTTACGATACTTTGAAACGTGTAGAATATTACAACTAAGGCATCCAATCCCGTCTAATTTTCTGATCTCGAAATCCCGGGATTGACATAGTCACGATCCCGGGATTTCTGGATTGAGAAATTTTGAGCAAATCCCGAAAATTGGCGAAAAAGTAGCGAATCGAGTATTTCAAATTCCTCGGTGAGCTACCGACCAAAACATTCAAATTATACACGATTTCACGTTGAGTGTCCAATCCCGGGATCCCGGATTAGAAAAAGGCTCCGGGATTGGATACTCTAATTACAACGTATCTAAATACCACATGTCTCACTTTACCCCTAATGAGTCCATATAACATTATGCATTGATTTATCAATTAATTTACACCTTTTCAACCTAATCGATGTCCGTATTATGAATTGAAGAAAGTTTACAACCAAACGTTTCTTTACCATTTTTTTACCCCTGCCTAAACTAAAGAGGGACTTCTGATTTCAGATTTTGATAATTTTATTTTGTTGAGATAGCACAGTGTCAAAAAATGTATTACTTATTCGTGCTAGTATGTTTGTGTTAGGGCATCCAATCCCGACCCTTTTTATTATTCCGGGATTTCGTTATACACAATTGTTCAATTCAAGGATAATTTTATTTTTTCATTTTTTTTTAAATATTCCTACAAAACAAATAAAATATCTGCCAACGCATTTTTTTATCACTTTTAAACTACAGTTGGTTAAGATCAATTCGAGACGTATCACAATCACACATCTTCATAAATTAAAATTGAAAAAAAAAATCACAATAGTTTCATGAGAGGGAGCAAGAAACCAATTCGTTTATTAATTATGTAAGTATTATAAAATATATATATATAAAAAGGTACACTTTAGAGAATTATTTAATATGAAAGTAAATCAGAAAGTATTAAATTTTTAAATATGTTTGTTGAAAAATTTACAATGAATCCAGAAACCCCAAAATCGATATTAAGACGATTCGGACTTTTTGAAACCCGGAACCTAGGATTGCAAGCCCTACTCTATATATGTGAAACCTAAAAAAATATAAATTAAATGAGGAAAAAAATAATTTACCTTTTTACTTTTATTGTAATATTAAAAACATAAGGCTATAACTAAAGTATATTCATAAACCATTGTAAAGATAAAATTTAACTTGAATGTTTGCATATCAGATTTGGTGATATCAAAATAAATGTCTAGTCTTATATTATACTTGATTTATTTAACTTTTATATCAAGTGAACCCAACTTGCCTTTTACTTTCCAATATATGAAAATAATTAAACTAAACTGGAATAAAAAATTCCTTTCAGTATAGAGATAAATTGCCAATGAAATAAAATATCACCACTCACAAAAATATTACATGGAAAATTTAAAATACTATATTTTAAAATGTATATAATTTTTAGAAGGGTACTCATTTTTGACCAAAATTTGATATACAATAAGTTAGTTCTAAGCCATCAATATATATTAAATTTTAATCGTTCAAATTATGTACATTCACAAAAGTTTTGTCACTAACCATCCTGGTTTCACCTTCCGGTATGCTGACTCAAATTAAATATTCAAATTCTTCCAAAAAAAATTCAGTCGAAATTTTAAATTATATCATATATTTCAAAATTACATATCAGTAAAAAAAAGTGATTTATATTCGTAAATGGTGTCAAAAAATCTACGAAAAGAAAATTAAGTTAAATTAAAGTATTTCTTTAATGTATATAAAGTTAAATTAACGAATACGATTCCATGTATACACAAAGCTTATGTTTCCTGAAAATAAACACGTTTCCTCTGAATAAATACGTCTCGGTTACCCTACTGTATTATGTTACCGAGTTCATTTTTATGGCTTTTACGGCAGCCACAACAGACTCTGTGATTTAATCTTTAATACAGTTCTGCAACAGAACAGAGCGCAACAAAACAGTACGGGGAGCAGAGAGCTAAGGCATGCCATTCTAGCTTACCGCCTCGTGTTTGATTTTTGTTCGCCCCAAACAGATTTTATATCCTCCAATGCAACAGCACCCAAATGCTTTTAGGAGATTGAAAGAGACGTTAATGCCATTCGCGAAGTGATTCCTTTTAAAAAAACTTTCAATGGTGTTTCTTACACAGAGATATATGTTTATATTCGACGTTGACATATCTGTAAAAAGATGTTTACAATCATTCCATTTGTACTGAATTGTATACGGATATTTTATTGTGGAAATTCTCGGTTTTAATCCTACGCAAAAATATATATTTTTGAACAATGTTTGACAATATCGAAGTTTAATATCTTGACAGATTTTAGAGCATTGTTATTTTTAACTTTGTTTAATCCATAAATAATAAAACACTATTTTTGAACTAATTCCAATTGTTTTAATAATTTAAGATTTCGATATTAAATTTGAATCGTTCAAATTATGTACATTCACACAAGTTTTGTCACTTACGACCAGGATTTTGCCTTTCGCACCTTTCAAGCGCACGGATGAACTTAAAATGAATTATATAAGAAATAAATGTATCATTAAGTTTAAAGCTTTTGCTGGCGAAAAGGATTAATCCATGGGAATGCCTACAGATTTGAATGGTGAGTAATTTTAAGAAATATATTTATTTTTGTTTGTTGAAAAAGGTTTTATGATTATATTTACTTAAATATAGTGTATAAAAGTGGGAAATTTGGTTTTAATAACGTTTAATACACTTGTGCAGACAGTTAAATAGCGAGAGTGTCTATATGATGTGTTTTTCTATGCATATCTTCGGGGTCACAAAACAATGTTTACATCTTTATAACAAATGACTGAAGCTCAATGCACTTGAGCAATTATAAATTAATAGTCATAATCAAGCCAATGACATCTTAACTCTCGCGGCTCGGAGACTAGAAAAATACTTCTCTGCCGATGGGGGTCGTTTAGGGACCCCAGTGGTTTCCTCATTATTGGCCTTATTCTTATGAATTAAAAAAAAAAATAGTCTAAGGGCTTTAAAATATCTCTCTGCATCATTCCTCATACATTTTGTTTTATAAAAATTCGTAGCTTTTTAATAAATAATCATGTTTTAAGTTGCGCGTAAAAAAGACGTCGTTCCAGTACAAATATGTATTTAAAACTGACGCGTTAGCCTAGTTATCTTACGAACGATCGCTGATAAGCGGGCGCTTATCTCGTTATCGCATCGCGTTATCGCGTATTTATATAAACTACAAAAGGTCCAAAAAACTATGATATAAGAATACCTTAATTATAAACATTGTATCACCCATATTAAAATAGATATTTAAGAAAATGTGGGTATTGGGGTCGCATTTCTTGAGCTTAGAACCGGAAAAGTTAAATGAGTAAACAATTATCAATCCATCACCGTAACTAAAACCCCTACTGTAACTAATAATAAATATCAGTTTAATTTAAACTAGTTTACCTTGAATAATTCCATATGTGATATCGTTCTTAGAAACACTAGTCATGTTTAATAAATGTTATACAAATTACGATGTCAGAGTAAATAACAAGATGCATTGTGTATCTCATCTAAGCCAGTATATATAGATGAGTAAATCAAGGTTTAAACATAGTTCAGACGATGGCGCACGCGGAAATTGCTATAAATTAATTTTATTAAAAAAAAAATGTAGAACTAAATACTACACAATATTCCTTTGTACTTTATTTCCACTTTATTTATAAAGGTCAAGACCGATTTCGCTCATGTGAGCATTTATCGAGCAGTCATCAGTTGATAATACTCGCCATGAGTAAAACCGGTTATGACCCATATTAATAGAGTAAACGGGGCGTATCGAGAGCGATTAGCTAACCACTAGTCCTGTCCTAAGCCCTTTCCTTATATTTCTAATCTCTTTGGAAAAAGAGAGGTTGAGCAACTGAGTAACAAGCAGTTCTCGTAGAAACACTTCTGTTGAGATAAACTCCATTAGGAGTCCATATGCTCCATATTGGGAGCGGACATGGTAAAAAAATAAATAAATAAATAAAGTGAAAATAAAGTACAAAAGTATATTGTGTCTTTTCTTATCTCACAGCTTAACGATCGCACGTTTTTTTAAAATAAAATTTCACCTGACGGCCGGGCAATATTGCGAAAAATTCTAAAAAATTGTAATTTTACTAAATTCACTATAATTTGTGAACAAATTGAGATATCTTTACCAAATTTAATTTTCTTAGTTTCCAGATACTTCGCCTATACGCATATATGAGGCCGCCGGCCAACAACCTTTGTTTTTCCAAGACTCAAATACGCGTTTGCGGTCGTTAAGCTGTGATAATGTGATAAAAATTTTGATTAAAAAACTGCTGATATGTATTTCACTTCATATACCCGCTGTCAATGTTTAATGATTGAAAATTTCAAGCTCAAACTGGCAATTTAAAGTTTAAGCGATCTTCTCTTCATTGTATCTTTTCCTGTGAGTATCCATCCATCCATCTAATCATGCCCAACAACCTACCGCACGAGTATTTGTAGAAATCCTTCTAATGTAATGAAATTCTGTTTTGCATACGATACGGCTGACTCTTTTGAATAAGTATTATTTATTTGTTTTTAATATAGTGCTTTGAATAATAAAAGGAACACAGCAAGCTCAGGCGGCCGCAGAACCCGCGCGGTTTTTCCACAGCCTCCCAGTTTAGCGAGGGAAAATGATGCCCCGTTCCACGTCCTGAAAGAGCTCATTTTTCTCGCCCCTCGCTGTTTGTAAAATTCGCTTTTTCCACTTAGGGCTCGTCCGCACGAAGTAATCCCGATAAATCAAACCGAGATAAACCAGGAATTTGTTTTGAATCGTATTATGCTAATTTTTAAACTTTGCATATCGTAACTTGTTGATTTCAATGTTCAATACAAAAATGCTGACAGGTCACTGACGATACTGACGTATCCAATTATAATAAAATAAATCAACGTTTTCAATCATTTTTTTTGTATATAAAGCAACATTTTTTACAAAACGATTTTCTTTTCCATTAAAATAATGCAAATTTATGATGTTACATTAAACACAATGTATATCATTAGATTCAGTTTATATTGATTAATTTATACACAATTTATTTAAATACCTATGTTTAATAATAAGCTCTGCCTATATTGCCAATAAATAGTTTGTTTGTACCGTTATAAGTTATCTATGAATGAAACAGTGCTGAGCTGCCAATACGTTAACAATTACTCGATTAATCTCAAAACTATACGTGGTGTTCTAGGTAAAGGTGGATGTTTTTAACTCGTGCACATTTTTACGCAATGACTCTTTTATCAATCGACCGAATGTTAATTTATATACTTTGACTATATAACAATACACAATGCACTGTTAGATAGTTATCAACGGTTGAAAAATTACAATCCTACCTTCGATTATAAGCGTCAAGAGTTCCAAGATTGATTCAGTTTCAATTTCACTGAGAATCACCAATCCTGATTTACTATATATACACTTGTGGAATACGTGCTATCAACCATTTTGTGCTAAGATTTAAATGTGTATTTATAAATAATTAAAAGTTCATGAGCATCTGATATGTTGTATAAACATGTTATTCCACATAGTGTATACAGAATATTAAGCATTCAATTAATTTTTTGAAAACACAAACATTATTGGTGACACATACAGCAACCATAGTTATCAAAGAAAAATAACATATTCTTGGAAACACTTGGCAAAATAATACAACCAATGATTTTTTAAAAATCCATGTGTGCTCCCAATGTGGAGCATATAGCCTCCTGATGGAGGTATCTCAACAATTTTTTTCTACGAGAACTGTTAGTCAGTCGCTCAAACTCTCATTTCCAAAGAGAGTGGTAGGGATAGAAAGATAAAGCTAGGATAGGATTAGTGGTTAACGAATCACACTCGCTACACCGAGTAATTGAAGGATAGGAGGAAAATTAAGACATCACAAACATCCATGCCTTCGAACAAAAATTGATAAAATGCTGTTTGTATTGGGATTCGAACCCGTGAGATCCGGCACGGAAGTCAGCAACGCTAACCGCTGCGCCATTGGACCCGACACATGGATAAATAATGTAATTCTTCTAAAAAGTGTTTAATAAATCTTTATTGGCGATACAAGAGCAGTGCTAATGCGTAATATCAAGAAATTGTGTATAAAAATACGGCCGACCCCAATTAATAAATATCCTGTCGACATAAATGGGTAATAATTGACCTTCCCTTACCCTCAACTTCATATCCTGTCGGCAAAATTGCATCATATATAAATTGAATTTTCCGTGTTTAATATTAAATTACGTTGACTTACAATATGTTCTTCCAAAATAATATTAAACATAATTTCAGACGTTTTACCTTTAAGAAAAAAAATCGTTTTATTTTCTGTAACGATAAAAACTGCTGTTTTTGTTTCTGGGCATCACAAATAGTTGTGGACAAAAATAATTATTAGCAATTAATAAAAACACAATATTCCTTTGTACTTAATTCCACTTTATTTAATAGGTCAAGACCGGTTTCACTCGTTGCAAGCATTGTCAACTGACAGTTGACAATGCTCGCAATGAGCCGAGCGAAACCAGTCCTGACCTATTAAATAAAGTGGAATGAAGTACAAAGGAATATTGTGTTTTATTAATATAATGCCTTTCCACCAAGTATTGACAGTGAATACCCTAAAAGTGAATTATTAGCAATACTGGATTGGACTTAATTGCGAAGTTAAATCACTTGGAATGATTGAGTGATTTATATATCGTAGCTCAAGCATCCATGACTCAGCTCTAGTAAATGAACCTGTTACTGGTTAGAAAAATAAGGTGAATTATCGGGACGTCAAGAATAAGTGTAAGCTTATATGTTGTAATAACTAAGGCTAGCATGACCGGTTTATCGGTTTACCGGTAAATCGTCCAAAATGCACCATGTAAAATGAAAATGAAAATATTTTACCGCGAATTAAAATTAAATACAGACATATTATAACGAATGTTGATTGTAGACATCCATGTGAAATTATGAGTTAGATTCTTTTGACTCTGGCAACATTAAAACACAAATTGTTACTGGCCATATTTGTGTCAACTGTCATCACCATCGCAGTGACCGCTCGAACTCTGCAGCTGATCCTACATTGTTGTTTTAGGACTAAGAACGAAGTATATTTTAGGAACATTCGTATTTTGGTACATATTCTTTATTGTTTACATTACAAATTTGTAAATATTGATTTTATATGATCATTTTTTTTCATAAACTTAATAAAAACGTTCAATTGTAATATTTAATAACGAACTTATTTTATGTGTAAACAAAGTACATACATCAATAAGTTAATGGATAAACTAATAATTAATCTAGGATACCGTTTTTAGTAAAGATAGCCACGTACAGTTAAACTTCAATCATCTAATCTACATACGTCTATTTTTTTTTAATTCACTGTTAAATTACCGGTAAACCGGTAATGCGAAAAATTATTTACCGTTTACCGGTAATTGCAAATTGACGCTAAATTGAAAACCATATTAATAACACAACCGAGATATAAAAAAAACACAGTGGTGAATACAAAAATTATATTTTAAATTTATTAATTATTGAATGATCTCACCTTGAAAGAACGTCTCTTTTTTAACAAAATTCCTTCAATTATACATAATCAGAAAACATTTTTAAAAGTAATTAAAGCATTAAGGCAATGTAAACGTTCTCTGTTGGCAATTAAAAAAAAAACGCTCTAATTTCTCAATGGGTTACAAATTGACACGTTTTTTTCTTAATACAAGGCTTCAAATGTATCATTATTTAACCCTTTCATGTCATGTACCAGTTATAAAAGTGCCATTGTTTATTAAAAAAAAATATATGATACTTGCTGTGTTCCACGCCGTGGCACGTGTTTTTTTTTTTTAGAAAAACTTCATTAGAGTATTACAAGGTTTACAAATATACTCAAATTGTATTCTAATTCTTATGTTTTAACCATTAACATGACCGTATTAACATAAAACTAATAAAATTATTCCTAGTAAAGATTTGTATTTCACAAAGGATTAGACACAAAACATATAACAAATTTTACAATAATTGTATAATCTTCTATTATATAAAAATGAATGTTTGTTTGTTCGTACTCTATGCGCTGCCATACCGCTAATTCGATTGCAATAAAACTTTGAAAAACTTTTTGGTTGCACTTGCGCAAAGTTTATAAGCATATTTAAATTAACTTACAGTAGGTTTTATGTATAAAAATCTGTGACAGTCAGCAGACAGAAAAAGAAGACATGCACTTCAATAAACACAATTAAAACACAAACACTGTTTTTCTTTGAGTGGCATTGCAACGCTTGCCGAGAACCGGCTAGTTTTAATATAAAAAAAACATCAATTGGAAATATTTTTGATTTTAAAACTGGATCCTTGGATCCAGATTTGGATACTGGGATACTGGGATCCTTGGATACTGGGATTGGAAAAACTGTCAATCCCGAAATCCAGGGATCACAAAAAGGGTTTGGGATTAGATGTTCTAGCTGTCACCAATTATTGTAGAACTTTCATAGAAATTATTGTCAGCAATATTGCTTCAAATATTAAAATATTTTAAATGGACGTATAACCTTTTATACTTTTTTTTTGTCAAATTTATATTCATGCACGAACTAGTTTTATTATTAAAAAAAATGAATAATACAGACGATGGCAAAATTCGTATTCAAATATAATTAAATTTATATTTATGTATTGTATTAGACTACGTAAGAAAGTGACTATAGTGTGGCTCTTTATGTATATCAGTGATTCCCAAACTTATTATGCTCACGAACCCCTTCATGGAGAAAAAATTTGACTACGAACCCCCAAGTGAAATAACTCACACAAATTAATTTTGACCGGCCACGGATCCCCTGAGCGGTCTCAGGGACCCCTGGGGGTCTGTGGGAACCACTTTGGGAACCACTGATGTATATGAACAAAAAAATGTGACTCCTGTTGAACTCACGTATGTTCATCCCAGCCATAATATATGCATCTTGATCGTCCTTTTTAATAAGTTCATTTTAATGAAAAGCTTTGATGGGTGAAAAAAATAATAATACCTTTAAAATAAATTCACAGCAAAACATTGTTTATGTTTATGATTTGTTTATTTAAAAATTGAATGATTTTTATATTATTAGTTACGCGAAGTGGTTAACAAATCTTTATATGATAACTGTTTGTTAAGCTGCCCGTAAACGCGATTGGATATTTTAAGTATTTTGCAGTATTTTTTTTACTGCAGAAGAAAAAATCGTTCTCTGGTGTAATCGTAGCTATTCATGCCCGAACAAGCAACGCCAGTGGAAGTAGCAAGTAACAGGAAAGAGTACAGTTGACCCGGTGTGAAAAATCTGTATAATTGAATTATGTTCTCCAGCCGTGAGAGGGGATGAGGGTGCAGCGGAAGGCGCTGGGGGTTGGCACGACAATTTTATTTTATTTTCGGGAGCGCTAGCAAAAAACGGTCATTAGAGAAAGGCGCCTGGTACAGCGTTATGCCGCAAGATTAAAGAAGGCTTGTTTGGCTAACTGGAAACACGGCGAACTTTTTGTTGAAATATAACATATCTAGATGTTAGTCTCAATTCAAACTTACAATTTTTTTACGAGTTTTATTACCACCAACGTCTGCTGTGGACTTAGAGAAAAAATGTCAGAAATCATTGAATTTGTGGGTTGGCGAGTTAAATCTTAAATTATATAATAGTACTCCAGATGCTCACGTTTCATAGATTTTTATTTTTAAAAATCAACCGCAAATATTGTTACTTTCATAACTTATACCCGGAGCCTTATAAATTCCTTAATTGTTGTTTTGTTATCACATTATAACAAAATATCATTACGACTATGATTTTTTTTTAAATTAAAACTACATATGTAAAGCCATACATGTAGATAAACTGAATTTAGTTTAAATATTTTTTTGAAAATATCGTGAAACTGAAATAGCTATCAACCAATGAAAATAATGCTTTTAAATATTTTTTGTTTTAATTTCAATATAATGGATTTCTTCTAATTGAATGACAGTTAAATTTATATATACATATTTAATTTACACCTCTTAATTATCAACAAAAATATATTATGTTTTAGATTCGGTAGTGGTTTCATTCCTTTCTAATCGAAGTATGGAAAGCAAAAGCAATAAGTTTATAAATAGTCCTCGTTTTACTTTGATCAAATAAAATTACGAAATTCAATTTGTATTTTTTACCAATTTATTTACTTCAATTTCTAAATGAGAACTACATGAGTCATTTATTTATATGAACTTAAGTTTATCTAAATAAACGAATTTTTCACTTATAAGGTGTCCACTATCAATACTAGGTGAAAAAGCATTACATTAAACAGTCTTTTCTACTAATTCCACATTTATTCAATATGATCAGAGCTGGTTTCGCTTATATCGATTATTTTTAAGTGATCAAATTGAAAATGAATTCTCTAAAACCGGTCTCGATCACGCAAAAAAAAATGTGAAATTAGTACAAAAGGGTGTTACATTTTTTTTTAACGGAATTTTATTTTTAGCACGTAACGCATTTTCGTATATTTTGTTATTTATTTGTTTTGCCTAACGCTGTTTCAATATAACACGATACGGATCGATTCTGCTGTATAAGTATTGTCAGTGTATTGTTTAAGGAGACAATGTAATAAGTAATTGTTATATTGTGAAAGCACGCAACGCGATGTAAATTATTCCGTCCGTTGGTAAACAAGTATTCTTTCTCTTCTATAGCTAAGTAAAAACAAAACACATGTAATAAGGATGTATTTCAGGGATGGGCTCGCGCGAGCTCCTTGTTAAGATAAGAAAATAATTCGTCGTATATCAAATCATCACATAACTGCAATTTCTGTAGATGGATAAATTTGAAAATAAGTTGTCGTTTCATTTTTTCATTCAGCGTTGTGCGCGTCCGTGAGTCCCAGTACGAAAAAACATTTTTTCGATCGATTTATCTATTTTCTGTTCGAAGGAATGGGTGTTTGTGATGTCTTTAGATTGCCTCCCACTCTTCTTCTTCAATTCAACTGGGCGCTACTATTAGTTAATCACTAGTCCTGTCTTATGCTTATCATTTTATCCCTACTACTCACTTTGGAAAAAAGAGGTTGAGCGACTAAGTAACAAGCAGTTTTCGTAGAAAAATAACTTTCCTTGAGATACTTTCATTAGGAGGCCATATACTCGACATAGGGAGCGGACATGGATACAAAAAATGGATAACATTTACCGAGCCCCTTGTTAAGATATTGGTAGCCCACCGCTGATGTATTTTTGGACATTTTATCAGGTGTGAGCGCTATACTGGAATATAAACCACGAAAATGTAGTAATCTTCCAACGCACCTTACATAATTGCTCTTAGTAACCGTAATTTATTGATAAATACATCCTGTTAGCACTCGTGGCGAAATTACGCTCCTCACGTTGGGCGCCGATTTAGGACTGTGTTTAGAACAGAGAGTAAGTGTGTATAACATAACCCTCGACGGGGTTAAATGGTCGGTAAACGGTTGTAAGCACTGCAAAGAGATTAATCGCAGGGCGCAGACCTTCTCAAATTATTTTTTTTGAAATATAATATGCAGAAGATTTTTTTTTTGGTCAAATAAAGTCGGACCGCCACGGAATACTGTTTTGTGTGGTACTAAAATTTATATTTTGGAAAAAATGGTTAGTCGGTTTTTTTTTTTAGATAAAAACCGAAAAATGGCTAGTTGATTTCTACGGTTAATTGGATGCCCTAGTTTTAATTCCCAAATAAAGCATGCAAAGTAACTTCAGATTGTCATAAATCGGTCTCTCCCTAACCGAGCATTTATTCATTCAAAAATAAATGTATCAAGTTGTTCCCTCAAATCTGCGCGCGCGCGCGGATGCGCAGCAGTTTGAAAGCCCCCGCGCACTCATTCTGGGTTGTCGCGCACTCCAAGACAATTAATATTTGACTGGCCTGCGCAGCGCTTAAAATTTTCGCGCAGCTAATCTCTTGTCCCAGAGAGAGCATATTAACGTATAATAGTATAATATTTTGAAAAATGAAGAAAAAATCTAAAAGTTTTAACCAATGATATTGATAGTGTATTGAAGTCCTTCCTTGGACACGTATCAATGTAATATAAAACTGCGTGGGAGTACGAACAGTATCATTTTAATATATGATGGACACATTTTCAATAAAACTAGTTTGGGGAGCGCTGTTAGAGGTCAGCGAAAGGTCAGACTCATGGATTAAAGATTGAGGGAGAAAGAAGACAGATTTAATCATACCTGTAGGCCGTGGAGTATCAAGGATATCTATCTGCCCTAATTGTTAGCCTGGATGTCTGATCAGATTAAAAAATAAGCCGAAATTAAGATTAATGTCTTTATATACCTATGTCCGCTTCCGTAATGAGAAATTTGTACCTTTGGCAGGATATTAAAAATATATATTATCCCTTTTGCGGACCGCCAGGGAAATCAGGTTTTTTTTTGCTGCAGGTGAAGTTATTAAAGACAGCGTTTGAAGTTTTTTGTTCGGTTATTAAAACAAAAAAAATATAAGTTTAAGATTTCGACTTGATGGAATTTCATTATTAAATTTGAATCGTTCAAATTATGTACATTCACAAAAATTTTGTCACTAACGTACCGGGTTTTGACTTGCATCTTCAGGCGTTCAAGTGCACGGGTGAACTTGAACTGAGTTCTCAGTTCAAGAAAAAAATTGTGTGAATGTACATAATTTAAACGATTCAAATTTTCAAAAAAAATATGTTACAAAGATATTTTTTAAAAATTTAATGACGTCAAACAAGTAAAAACAATTAGAGACTAGATAAAAAAAATTCCAAAGAAGCAATATTCAATTCAATAGCCGTGTTTTCCGTTATTTGATTTCTCTGAGAGATTCATTTCATTTTAATTATTCACATCATTATAATATAGAGATAAAAGTTCTTGTCAATAGAATACGCTTTATCATAACCATCGCTATCGATTTTTATTAACAATGTTGTTTTTGATAACTTCCTAGATTTGATTGATTTGTTTATGTAACATGTCTCCAGAAATTAAATCATTGAAGTAAGGTTGTATCGGAATTTGTATCATTGAGAATAAATTAACTGCATAGTTGGATATCTTCTCGAATCACATATAATCAATGTTGGCAAAAATACATGAAAAAAATGACACAAAAAAGAAGGCCTAGTGTTACTTATATAAGATCTGATATTCTCTACCACGCATAAACAAAATTATCATTCAGCAAAACGTTAACATTATTAATTACGATGGGCGGCAAGGTAATAGTTTTTCCTTAGTCTTAACGGCAAAAACATATTAACGTGTTAGGTCCCGAGGAAATAGTTTTCGGGCGAAAATTTTATCAAAGAGAGGCAGCCGTGCTACTTTTGCCAACTATTCCAATATTCCGCCGGCCATTGTTCGCGCAGAGGTGTAAGCACGTCACATAATTATATATTGTGCTATTTTATGTATCTACGTTTAATATTACGTGATCAAAAATCAATGAAGATTTTATATTATTAAATATTGCCGTGGGTAAAGTTGTAATTTTAGTGTTTCTTTGACCAATTTTACTAGCTCAAACTCATACTATAAAATATAACACATTTTTTTTGTCCATGTCCACTACCAATATGGAGCACATGGCCTCCTAATGGAGGTTTGGTACTCAGTCGCTCAACCTTGCTTTTTTCAAAGTGAGTAGTAAGGAAAGAAGAATAGGACTAATGGTTAACTAATCGCTATTGCTATACCCAGTTATTAAAGGATCAGACAAATGGGAGGAAAGGAAATAATGTGAATTGACATCACAAACACCCAGTCCTAAATCACAACTTTGATGTGAATAATTTTCAAATTCACTGTGATCTTACCGGGAATTGAACTTAGACCTGCGTGATCGGTAGAGCAAGCTCTATCCAACTGGACCACAGCAGGCGACAGGCGACACTTTTTTTACACAGAATTATCAACTGATAAGCATATAACTCAAAACAGAGTTTTTTTTATCTATGTCCGTTCCCAATGTGAACATCTCAAGAGAACCTTTTTTTTACGATTGCAATGAATTGCTGCAGCAACGTTATTGAAAACAAATATAACTTTCAATCAAAAAATCAGTAAAACATTAGTTTATAGGGAAGAAGGCAAGTAAAATGTCGGCACTTATTTGCCATTGAGAATCTCAATAGTTCTCTAATAGTTTGTAGTGCTCAAATTTTACAACAATAACTTTTTATATTATATCTCTACTCCTTGATATTTTTATGCATGTCCGTTCCCTATGTGGAGCATATGGCCTCCTAACGAAGGTATCTTAACAAAAGTTTTTCTACGATAACTGTTTGTTAATCAGTCGCTTAAATTCTCTATTCTGAAGATAGTAGTAAGGATAGAAGACTAAGGCTACAACAAGACTAGTGGTTAACTTGTTGCTTTCGCTACGCCTGGTTATTGAAAGGTCGGAAGGGTAAGAGAGGATTTTTAGACATCACGAGCATTTTTATTGTATAATTTAATTCAATATGATTATAAAAACATTTGGTTTCTGATTGTAAAATTGATTATTAATACACAATAGTTGTTTTTCAACAAACAAAGTAATAAGAACCAAACATAATAAAATATACTATAATTTATAAATTATATATATCTAATGATATTAATAATTATAATGGTGTCGTAATACGTACCTCAAATGTTTATTTTATATCTTAATAATTTGTACACACCTGCTAATTAGAGGTAAGCGTGCTCTCATTAATAGCAAGCTAATTTTTGAATCTCATAAAGGATTGAAAAACATCCCGAGGGTGTACAAGGTTCAAACAAAATTTAGAGTTGTCTATTTGAGGGTGTATGGATATTATCAGTAAGGCAAGATAATTTTTTCAATGCGTGAATACACTTTTTTTTTGTTTTGTAAAAATAATAAAATATGTGCGTGTAAGTCTGAATTACAATCCACTCATTATAAATAAATTTGTCTCTTATGTCAATAAAAAAAATGTATTGTCCACAAATGTTGGAATATTATTTTTAATGTAACATTAATTTTGATAACTTTGTTACATCACTTGCTGTGTTGAACTTATTTTAATCTCTTTTTGAAGCATCACCAGACAGAAAATCTACAGGTTTAGGAATAAACAAAAAGAATGTTTTGATTCTTAAGTTATATATGACAAAATAAAAATCGTGATTTTTTACATTTCTACTAGACGCAGGAATGTAGCACATTGTTAGTAGTAACTACAAGTAAATTACTTATATTATATGAGGTACTGTAAATTTCAATAATTTTTTTTTCAACAATCGCCTGTCATAACAAAAATGTTTCTTATTACATATATTTCTTTGGGTAAAAGGAGGCGTTAAATATTGTTGCTGTGGTGAATAGGGTTTGCAATCCTGGGATTACGTTCAATATTTGTGATCCCAAAATCCTGGGATTTTGGGATGGAGAATTAAGGGGAAAAATTCTCGAAAATTTTTTGAAAACAGGAAACCAGGCAAAAAATTTCGAAACGCGCCAATCAACATAAAGGTCTCACATTTCCAGGATTTTAAAATCGGTGAGCAAAAGCTTTTTAAATTTGAAATTTAGAATCTCGATTCTTTTTATAATGAATGATCAAACTTAAAATCCCGAGATTGGAAAAATTGTGAATCCCAAAATCCCGGTGTTACAAAAAGGGTACGGAATTGAATGATTTATTGGTGAATGATGCGTTTGTTTTTAATATTGTTAAGAAACGCAATGCTGCGGAAATTAAGCAACAGCATTTTGCGATTATTCAAAATTGAACGAAACAGAAAATGTACTAATGTTGATTGCAATTTTAATATTCATTTGTTTAAAAATGGTCTTCTGTACCTTGTGTACTCGATTTAGTCGTGTTGAAGAATTTTCTTAATGGTTATTAAGTACCCTATGGAGGAAATCTATCATTTTCCAACAGCCACATATTTTGTTCACAGAATTGCGTAAAACGTTAAGTATTTATTTATTGCACAGGTGTGAGTCTGTTGTTTCTGAACAGCTGTATATTTTGTGCAACTTGAATGCTAAGGGGATGTTATTTATGGTATATTATAGGAATTTTTACGAAAAATATTTTTAATCTATGTAGAGTAATATTTTACTACTGGTCTTGTATCATCATATAAACTGGCAATGAATCATAAAGAATCACCAAATAAATGTTGAATATGCTATTAAAATTTGAAAAATATCATGAAAGTATTTTTTTTAATTTGTGCATAGTTTTTGGTAAGAAATTTAAATTTCAATCAATTTGTGTGTTTCAATCAATCTTCTTAATAATAGCCCAAAATATTATATACCGAACGGATGTAGTACAACCGTTAATGTAAAAATAAAACCGGTATTATATAATATTAAAAAAAAAACAGAAAAAAAGTTATTTGGAACCGCAATGCCGGACGAATTGATCAACAACAAAATTACTATAAAAAAATCGTTCTCTTTCAAAAGAGTGATTATCGTAAACAATCTCAATTTAGCGTTAATTTTAATTAAATATGACATGAAAAATATTACTTCACCAATAATGGCATTTGCTAAACATAACTGCAAAAAAAGTCTTTTTATATGCAACGCTAGTAATGAAATAATTATTGTACTGCACTATAACGTATAACAAAACGTCGGTTTTTTTAAATCTGAAAAAAAGTCGAAAAACCAGAATTCCGACTCCTATTATACCTGTATTTTAACCCCTTGCCACATAACACGGTAAGAAGAGATAATATAACAGCATCAAATTTCGTATAATTTAATTCAATATTTTCGTGACATTTTCAAAATAAAATCATTAATATCGTTCAATGTATTGTATTGGTTTGTTTTGTTTGAATATTCATTCAAACTTTGCATTAATAACATTTATGACGTTTGTGATTAGCGATAAACAGTTATCAATTTTCATTTCCATTTTAAGCGGTATTGCACAAAACAAATAGTCATAAATCACACTAAAAAGTTGAAAAAAACTATTCTGTGAAATACTGTTTAAACGATTTTGAACATACACGTAATTTTGTTTTATTTGAATAAAATATAACGAACTATCCTGCGGTGTTTCAGTAACAAAAAAAGCAGTGATATTTTTCCATTGATGATTTTATTTTTTGTGCTATTGTAATTTAGGCCACAATAGTCCATAGTGATGCCAATGCATGCTAGGCTGACTAATGATGATCTGGTGTTATACATATACATACACCCAGCTCGATAAAATTGTCATTTAATAGTTAGAACTCGATTTTAATAAGGTAAAAATATGAAGTATTTTTTTAACCATGTCTGCTCCCAATGTAAACCATTTAGGTATCTTAACTTTTTCGGTTCTAAGCTCAAGAAATGCGACCCCAATACCCACATTTTCTTAAATATCTATTTTAATATGGGTGATGCAATGTTTATAATTAAGGTATTCTTATATCATAGTTTTTTGGACCTTTTTTAGTTTATATAAATACGCGATAACGCAATAACACGATAAGCGCCCGCGATAAGCGATCGTTCGTAAGATATAGTATAAATTACTTGAATCATATTTAAATCGCGTATTCGAGACGGATGGCATCTGCGATATTTTCTCTCGAAACAATTTGAGATTTAAAAAAATGAAAGCTTTCTGTCGGTATTTATTACCTGCGGTTATGCCTGCGCGTTTTCGTCGTGCTCTCGAATACTACGGCGCCATTTGTATCACATAAAAATAAACTTAATACCTTTACAATTTTCCATTTATACTTCCACCGCATCCTTCCATAGTATTATACCACCAAAGGAATACGGCATAAAGAAAACTCTCACATTAAAAAAAAATCTCCGAGTTTCTATTTTTAGAAAAGAAAACTCAGTTGAAAACGACGGAAGATTTTGATCGTGCATTATATATAAAATCAGATTCTTTGTGCAATACCGACAGATGTTTTGTTTGGAAAGAATTGAGAAAGAGAGCTGGCATGTAATTATTTCAGTCATTTTTTTCCTTCCGTTTTGCTGCTTTTGGTCTTGTTCAAATTCTAGTCACGTCTTCATGTGAAAGTAGTAAATTTGTTAAATTTTACGTCGTTTTGTTTTGTTTTACGTACTTGAAAAATGTATCATTAATTTTCATTTAAACAACTACAGTTAATGAATATAGATAAACGTAATGTTATTCAGTGCATTTTTAGGATTTTTCAAATTAACTATATTCTAAAAGGGTCAAAATATAACAGTTAGCTTAATGCATCATTAATTTTTATTGAAAACAAGTACAGTTAATAAATAATGATAAACGAAATGTTATTCAGTGCATTTGTAAGATTTTTTCAACTAAATTATATTCTTATAGGGTCAAAATATATATAGTTGTATTAAATAGCATGAATAGTTTAAATAATTTAACGTTTTTAAAGTGTTTACGATAAATTCTTGGTGGAAATGCATTGTAGTAAAAAACAACAAAAAAATCTTTTGTACTAATCCCACATTTATTTTATATGATCTGTAATCTTACTTTTCAAATACCAGAACAAACAGCATTTTATCAATCGCTTCATCGATTTCCGTTCGAAGGCATGTATGTTTGTGATGTCTTAAAACTTCCTCCCAATCTTCTAATCCTAAAATAACAGAGCAAAGCGAGAGCGATAAATTAACCACTTGTCCTGTCCTGTCCATACCCTATACTTTTTATCTCTACTCTCTTCGAAAAAGAGTAGTTTAGTAACTTAATAAACATTTTAAGTAGAACAACTTTTCTTGAGATACCTCTATTAAGTGACCTTATGCTCCAAATTTTAAGAGGACACGGATAAAAAAAAAATATTGACTCTGGAAAGGAACAGTTTTTTTAAAGCTTTTTTTCAATAATCACAATGTATCAAACTTACTACATGTTCTATCAAAAGGATGTAAGCTGCAAATGCCGAATTAGTATCTAAATTTAGCTTTTAAGTTTAAAAAAAATGAGCTTGTGAAAATTGAAACCAAGAAAAAAGACTGAAAACAAGGTTTTTCCTTAACAATTTCTTTAAATAATATTAGATTATGTCAATTAAACACCAGTTTAGAAGCCTCCATGCACTCCAAGGTTGTGTATTAGGGTGGACCGCTCTAGTATGATTTTTTTCGATTTACGATATTGCGGTGTTGGCAAAATATGTCTTTTAAACATACGATAATACAACTTAAATATTACTTGGATAAATATTAAGAAAAACTACCGCAATGACGCCAAATTATTGAAAAAATACCAAAATAAGACACTTATAAGACTTGCTCTGAAATATAGTTTAATGCTATTGTGCTAGTTATTTATTTTTTATTTGTATGTTTACGTACCTAGTAGTATAATTACATAACAAATTAAGTTGACCTACGGGAGACATACATTAGAAACATCGCAGCCTTTTTAAATCTTTCCAGAAAAGTAAGGACAGTGAAAGCTTCAAGAACAAACTACATTTTTTTTATTTTTTTTAACCCTATTTTTGAGGTATTTTTGATAAATAACTTGAGTTGGCGGCATTACTTGCAATAAAATTTTCACATTGCCGTCATAGTAACTTTTAATTGTAATCCTATTTGGCACTTTTTTCGCACCCCGCCATTTCAAAAGCTTAAAAAAAAATTCGATCCACTCTATTGTGTATATTTCGTAATTTGGATATGGCCCAAAATAATCAAAACACGTTTTTTGTACCTCTTGTAAAATTTTTCTATATATGGGTTACGTCTTTTTTTCTTTCCACAGTCGATATATATTCAACGATTTTGAATTATTTTTAAAAATCATAATGTCAAAAGCCCCGCGTCAAATAAAAATAAAGTCAAACAGTAATAAGAATATAATTTTGTAAAAAATAAGGATTCATTTGATATAATGAGTTTTTCTTGCCCATTTGCGCAGTACGATTAAACTTTTTTCCTCGTTATACTTATATTAATATCCGGAACGAGTAAATTTAAGCCCACGCAAATGACGTAACAATAAACAAACAGAATGAAACGAGCCTAAAGAGTTCAACTTTACGTTGTTTAAATTTCGTTTTAGCCCCGCACACTTGCAACGCCCGTGTGGCTAATTTATTATTAAAATATATGTACTTTATTGTAGACATTTAAAAATAAAAGGCGTAAGCACTTCATTAAGATGAGATTGCAACAAAGACATTAGCATTCATAAAATTACTTAACAATGTACCTACACAGTACATTAATTATTTAAAGGTTCGCAATGAAGAGCAGTGTGGGAGGGGAAAAGGTAAAAAAGGTCAAGCGCCATATGACTTCCAGTGCGAAACTAATTATGAGTTTTCACACTCGGTTCGAGATTAAATAAAATACTGACAGCGCTCCCGAATGGGTTAACCATACATCGATCATTTTTCGACCGTGGTTTTACAAAATTTTCTCATTAATTCCGTTTTAAATATATTTGAATAAAATTCAATGAAATATACGAATATTCACAGCGTGAAAATTGTTCTGAATTTATTTTAATAAGTTCAACGAGGATTGTCAAATATTGTAAGCGACTCCTTTGGTATCGAGTAATTTTCTGAATTATAGGCAAATTATTGATTTTTGTTTGCTATTTTGTACTTAATAAGTAGAGTTAAACAAATTATTAATACAAAAATTATCACTCTTATTTCAACGTGAAATCGATTTTTGAAAAACGTTATAACATAATATGAAATAACTTAGATTATTCCACGTACTTTGCTACAAACTGTGACACGTGTTTTGTCTCTTTCAGAGGCATCCTCAGACTTTCTTACGTTCACAAATGCTTGCTTAAATACGAATTCACCTCTGCTAAATTTATTTTTCAATGTTTTAAGCCTTCCTTATTGATGCAAATCATTAGATAATCATTATAAGTATAATCTAAATCTTAAATAATTTAAATTATTTTATATTTTATATTAAAATGAATTTCCACAAATTTACGGCCGAATCCATCGAAAGTACGTATATAACATATTTATAAAAATGAAGCACATTTTTGCATTAATTTCACAGTGTTATTTTGCAGTGTAATGGTCAAGATTGGAAATACTCCAAACCAGAGTTTCCCAAACTATGTTCCGCGAAACACTGGTTTTAGTGTTCCGTGAAAATTTGGGATGGTAATATACGCTGCAACAAACTTAAGCATCTTCTACTTCATATTAAAAATCGAATGATGGTAATTTTTCACTGATGTTCAAAACGTTAAATATCTAAGTACATTTAGAGAAATTTTAAATTATTAAAAGATTTATTTACTCATATTTTTTGTAAAATGTTTTAAAAATTATAAGTGATTTAGTAACGTATATTTTTACTATTATGAAATACCCGATCTAAAAAATAAGCTATGTTTTAGAAACATTTTCAGATTTCTGAAGTTTTCCATTGCTCACCAAGTTTGGGAAACCCTGCTCTAAACTATAAAGTGCGTACTTTTTTTTGTTTGCTATAATCCTGTTTGATATTGCTGGTTGGTAGAATATAAACGGATGAATAAACGTAAAGTACATTTTCATATCAACAGATACTCTTTCATAGTACTGTTAATTAAGTCCGCTGAATCAAATGCTGTTGAAATAATAATAATTAGTGTGTGCCTAGTTAATGACTCGCAGAAAGGAGCAAGTTGGCATAGCAAAAAGCTTCCGTGCATATTGTGCAAATAACAAATCAGCAAGAGCTTTCAAATCAACTAACAAAAAGCTTTGTCGGTGGCTTTTGTTGTTACAGAATTTCGAACAAAATGATAGTTTATGACTTCATTTGTTTTTTATATTTTTTCGCGATTTGTACAATAAATTGAAATGGAAGTAATTGTGACAATAGGTATAGCCCAATTGTGCTTAGTAAGTTTTGAATCGATCAATGTTGTCAAGGAAATACATAATATATCAATATTCAATAAATCAATATTGTATTTGATAATTTAACTTAAAAACTGTTTTTTTTTAAAACGAATGAAATTAAAAATCAATTATTGATCGAATAAGCATTTAATTAGTAGAACTTCATTGTTATTCGGTTAAAACTTCAATGTATATAGTTCTAAAATCTTGTTGTTTATTCTAACATTATAATTTACATAATTATATTCTTATCTAATATGAATTAGAATGTTAAATGAAATAACAAGATGTATTGGGTATCTAATCTAAGTCAGTATAAATAGCAAATTTAAACATAGTTCTGACAATGGCATATGTCGAAATAGCTGTAAAATAATTTAAACAAAAAATGTAGAACAAAATACTTTGATATTTTTACCGGATTAAAAATCATGATTTTAAAGTGAATTTTTTTTAAGTTGTTGATTAAAATATTTTGTGGTGATTTTTGGAAAAAATAAAAAAAATGATATAAATAATATAACATCCTCAAATTTTGACGATTTTGAGAATCTATTTCAATAATAACTTTAAAAAGGTATCGCCTTAAATAAAAATACTGTCAAAAGTAGGGAGAGATTTTTTCTGAATCGACGGGTTATAATGCTGATAGACTCAATACAAAAAATACTCTCAATGCAAAAAAAGTAAATGAGATATAACGCGTATGTTAAATTAGTTTATGTTGTAGTTAGAGAGATGATAGAAACTAACAAATGACTTAAATCGTAATGAGATTGACGTACATACATGGTATGTAAGAGAAAATTGCTAAAATGCCGATAAAGAAATCATTAGGTTGATAAAGCAATAATTCTTGACAAAAGTATATAGCTGCCATTGAATGTAATGGAAAAAGTGTAGAGGAAGCGTGGAGATACATTAATCCAGTGCAAACGCACGCACATTCCACAAATGATTGAATCATCACCTGTTTGTCAAATTTAAAACATGTTAAAAATTCTGTTGTTGGTATTCATGCTTAACTTTCGAAGCGACAACACTTAGACATGTTTCTGCGACTAATAAGTACGTGGTCAGACAGCCGTGACAGTTTCAACGCATACTTACCAGGGATTCTGAAATCTCGGCTTTTATATTGTCCCGGGAAATTTTCATGTCGCAAAATTGTTCTGAAGTAATTTTTATGAAAACATATTTCAACGGATGTTCGTATTTTTTATCGAGCTTTGTGCGTAAATGCGCTATAAATTATGTCTTTAAAACAAATGAATGAAAGTTGATTTGAAATTATGTGTCGATTTAGAAAAACATATTGTTTCATTTTAATCCAAATATAAATGATGAACAGCATTATTTTTTATATAGTTTTTGTATTATTATGGCCAGTAAATAAGATGTTATTAATAAAATGTTTAAAAAGTATAAATTTGATGTATAATAAATTGGTTTTGTATTGTGGTTTCGGGCTCCATTATCTGAAAGTATAAAAATAATCTTTGGGTGGATTTGTATTTTGTTTTTTACGACACCACGCAAAACACCACAACTTTGACTCGGCATTCCCACAAAAAATATGTGAAGTTTGATGTTGTGAAAGATTACAATATTCAGATCAGAACAAGATCAGTTGACGATGCTCGTAATGAGCGAAACCGGTCCTGACATATTAAATAAAGTGGAATGAAGTACAAAGGATTATTGTGTTTTTATTAATATTAATCTTACTTTTGATAACACATTCTTATCCTTCGATTGACTTTACAGACGTTTTATTGAAAAAATAGTATTCAATATTGTCCAATTATTTATTTTATACTTTGTTTTTAAAATTTAAATCTGCACAACTTAACAATTTTACAAAAATATTTAACTTTTACTCTTTTTTATTACATTCTCGCCGTTTTGAAAACGTACATAGATTTTTTTTTTAAATTTAAGATTTCGACTGAAGGTGCTTGGTGGAATTTCAATATTAAATTTGAATCATTCAAATTATGTACACTCCCACAGATTTTGTCACTAACGACCCGGGTTTCGCCTTTCGGCATCTTCAGGCGTTCAAGCGCACGGATGAACTTGAACTGACAGTTCATCCGTGCACTTGAACGCCTGAAGATGCCGAAAGGAAAAACCCGGGTCGTTAGTGACAAAATCTGTGGGAGTGTACACAGATTGTCAACGTACGTACAACAAGCATTATTTATTTATTTTGAATGAATGAATGAATGAACGAATAATTGAAATTTTGAGTCTCGGGATATTGAATTAATATCCCGGGAATCGAGACGAGCAAAAAACGTACATTTCTCGGAAATTTATTCTCTGGTTGTCTCAACACAGAATCTCTTATACCAGTTGATGGTTTGACGTGCGCAAACCCCATAACAACATATTTATTTATCAACTAACACATTTATTCCATTAAGGATAACTTTCGTGACCTTGTCAATAAATGTATTGTGGCATTTTTTCTCAACAAATAAAGAAACTCAACATCATTATGTAACAATTGCTAGAATTTAACGGATAACTCATTGTCTGAATTAGTCTGTTATACTGAAGCTTTGCTGTACACTTAATTTGTAGCAATATTATTTGAAGTAATGAATCATGAAGTATATATAATATGTCGCCTGCTATGGCCCAGTTGGTTAGAGCTGGCTCTACCGATCACGCAGGTCTGGGTTCGATTCGCGGTCAAATCACAGTGAATTTGAGAATTATTCAATTCAAAGTTGTAATCGAAAACTGGGATGTCAATTCACATCACTTCCTTTCCTCTCATATTTCTGATCCCTTAATAACTGGGTGTAGTAATAGCGATTAGCCAACCACTAGTCCTGTTCTAGCTTTATCCTTCTTTCCCTACTACTCTCTTTGAAAAAAGTGAGATTGAGCGACTGAGTAACAAACAGTTCTCGTAGAAAAAACATCTTTTGAGATACCTCCATTAAGAGGCCATATGCTCCACATTGAGAGCGGACATGGAATATAAATATATATAATATACGAAATTCAAGAGAGACATGAAAATTTAAGTTTTTTTTTCATATAAGCTCCCTAGTCAGAGCACATGGCAACCACATGATTCCTCCAAGATTCCCTATCCCCTGCCAGTCTTTTTGCTTCCTCCCATGTCATTTCAGCGTCTCGTTGCTCAACCGAGTACATTCAATAGATAGATGGTCATCAGTGACCTTCCGCGACGGCGGAATCCATCTGATGTCTATATAAAAATATTTTGATGATGTCTTTAAAAATAAATCAATATTTATATCATAAAACTTAGTCTCTATTTTTCATAAATATTTTTGAATGAAAAATTATTATCCCATAGTAACTCACTTCTTTTTTTCCATCTGTGTTTAATAACGACTGCATAATTTATACCAACGAGCGGGCACAAATCCCGCTTTTTTTTGTACAAAAGCCGGTTAAAAAAGATTTCTCTGCATCAATTATTTACATGGGAAATCTCCGGACAACTGTCATCAACTATGCGCAGTGAAGTGCAAAAAACTTGAAAATAGGGCAGGCGATTCATTTCAACCGTACCTAGAGCGTTGCATGCTGAAATAAGCAAAGAGTGTTGCTGTCAACCCAAATTATCTTTTGTTTAACGTACCAAAAAATGACGGGAAATACATATATCATTTAACGATAATCACATAGATTTCAAAAACCTACAAAGACTATCTACTAAGTAAATATTTTCTCAACCTAATTGAACGGCATTAAAATCAAGTTATTAGTAAACAACCACTTGAATACCAAGGTGTCCGGAACATATGCAAGCGAACACGGATGTCCAAGACATTCATCAAAAAAATCAAATACTTGATTTTCTAATAGAATATAAGCAATAGTTTGATGAATATGTGTAGTGCTATCTATATTGAGTCAATATAGATTTTTAAAATACCGAATTCGAGTGTATATTAGGCAAAATTATTGTTATGAAAAACACGCAGTATCTCTGGAACATATTAATGATTTATTTGCGCGGTATTCAAACGGTGAATCTATTTCGCCACCGTTAGCTTAAATCTAGTTATACATTTTTTCTTATATAAACACTATACATTTATTTACTAAAGGTCAGTTCGAGTTCATCTGTGCTTTGTATGCCTAAAGGTGATGAAAGGCAAAACCCGGGTCGTTCGTGACAAAACTTGTGTGAATGTACATAATTTAAACGATTTTATATATAAAGAATTAATAAATTCGAAAGTTAGGTAAGAAAACCTTTGCTGTAGAAGAAAAACTGATAATGGTAAAGCTTTTTCTCCTCTATCGGATGCACGCCATTGACTATGGCTCTCTTTTCTATGCTGTCCTGGAAGCTTTTAGCGCGATTATTAACCTAGAAAAGAAGGGCAGACAGACGTATGTATGTATATAAAAAGTCTAGAATGAAAAATGAAAGCTTTGTATCAATGCATAATATTATGTTTTGAGTTTTCATACACAACCAAAATATTTTTTTTTATGTATAAATGCAAAGTTTTTCGTTTATTTCGTAGAGTTTTTTAATTAATAAAGATTGTTATCATTACTACTTAAGGCCGAATATAAAGGTCGAAATATTTTGTCATTTATTGACTATTGCCATTCTCATAATCATTGTAAGGTTATAAAATATTATTCAGATATGAATACTACACACATCTATCAGTATTTTTCTTTGCAATAGTACTATTTTACTATTTGTTGCAAATGAACAAATAAATATGTGAAAGATTAGATTTTAGTAAAAAAATCTGTAGCCATATAAATACTAAGAGTAAACTTATTTGAGCACTACATATATAACATATATGGCACTACATATATTCATCAAAATATTGCTTATATTCTATTAGAATACCAAGTATTTGATTTTTTTAAATGTCTTGGACATCCGTGTTCGCTTGCATATGTTCCGGACACCTGTGTCTGCTTGGGATCCAAGTGGCTAACATTGACATGCGATTAACTAAGTTTTTTTAAAATAAAAAAAAAACACTTAACATAATAAATAATATTGTTCACACATTGGCTCATAAGAAAAACATGTTTTATATTTTTGTGTGTAGTAATAGCAACAATAACTGAATATTCAAACTGTTAATCGATCTTATAATTCTTTCACGATAATATTTAATTGTTTTATAATCAGTATTTTACTTTAAAAAATTTCAATATAAATCCAATATTTGGTAAGTATAAATTATCGGTTGGTCTGAATATACATAAAAAAGTTCAGTATTAGTTAAAATTTAAGTCCTATTTTTCATATCATTTAACACCTACAAATGATATAGCGAAATCTTTACGAACACCAAATAAATAAAAGTTATTTTTAGTTTTCAATCGATTTCTGGTGATTGTCAACCCTTAAAATACACCCTCAGTGCAATCCTGATTTTTTTGTTACAGTATATTGATTACTATATTGTAGGCTAATTCTTATTGGTTAACCGAGTTTATATAAAATATATTATGTAATTAATCCTACCTTTCCGATCAATATATCGACTGTGGAAAGGAAAAAGGACGTAACCCACAGATTTTTGAAAACAGGTTTTTTTCGATAATCACAATGTATCAAACTTGATACACGTTCTATAAAAAGGATGCAAGCTGCATATGCCGAATTAGTATCTTAATTTAACTTTTAAGATTGAAAAAGATGACATTGTAAAAAAATTAAAACCAATAAAAAAGATTGAAATAAAAGTTTTTTCTAGACAATTTATTTAATAAATATTAGGTTATGTCAATTAAAAACCAGTTTATAAGTCTCCGTACACTTCAAGGTTGTGTATAATTAAAATTTTTCATAGAACCTAAAATCATCAAAACACGTTTTTTGCGCCTCCTGTAAAATTTTATATGTGTTGGTTACGTCCTTTTTACTTTTCACAGTCGATATTATTATTGCACGTGTCATTAAATGATTGGGAATATTAATTTTTATTTATGCTAAACATAAAGTTCATTTGTAATATTAAGCTGTATTCGTTTCATTAAAAAGTTTTTAATTTTACTTTAATGTGACCAAAACCATCAAAACACTGAGACGTATTCTAATGGCTATACTTTATGCCATCTACAGATATATACGTCATGTTTCCAAGTAATCTAACAGAATAGGCTGTCGAATTTCCCTAATAATGATTTGATCGGGCAAACATCTGCCACTATACGTAAGTACGACTCCAGATGACTTTATAATCCGCAACTGCACAGTTTGACGTCGGTAGCGTCGCGGCGCTACTTCCGGTCGAATTGAACCAATATGTACAGAATTCTGCAGCATGCTTAGTTAACTCTGTTAAACACACTGAATGAGAATCACGTTTTACAGTAATGAAGCTTTCAATATAACCTTTAACGTATCAATAGATGGTTTAGTATTCATGTGTTATTGAATATACGAAAGCGTTTTAATATGCCTTTATAAACAATACAATAGTTAAGTTGTTGTCTTGTGTACAATTTTAATTAAAAACTTGCTTCGTTAATCAAATATAAAAATAAAGTAATTAAAGAAAAAATATAATCTGAAAGCATAGTAACATAAAACTTTACGACCGATCAACTTTCAACAAATCAAAATTAAATTCTTGTGAATATGAAAGGTTAATAACTGAACTTGCTACTTGATTAATGTTTATAGCAATGGTCTCCAAACTCAATAAGGATGTGAGCTACTTTCAGAAATTGAAATTGTCTGGTGAGCTACCTATACATATTCCTTCTTTATAGTTTTTTTTATCATCGGCCCTTATCGTACCATACATAATATTATTATATTACTTAAAATAAATTAGAAAATCAAATTTTTTAATAAAACATTAATTATTTATTTATAAACAATATAATTGAAAAATAAGTATGAGTAAAAGTAAATATAAATATAAAAGAAAAAATAATTAGTTAAAAGAATGGCATTCACTTTTCTCGATATTTTTTAAAATTCTCGGTGAGTGCTTTGTTACTTCCATCCGAATGCAATTATCAAGATGTACATCTGTGAGTCTGTTTCTATATTTACTCTCAACCACCTTCATAGTGGAAAACGTTGATTCACATAAGTAGGTAGAACAAAACAATGCATTCGTTCGATTTTTTTTTAATTTTCGGAGTTCAATAATAAAATTTTATAGGCAAATTTATAAATATGATAAAATATCCTACGCGAGCTACCGAAAAAACCTCGGTGAGCTACCGGTAGCTCGCGAGCGACCGTTTGGCGATCACTGGTTTATAGTATTGATAAGTAAATGGCTTAGAATACGATACACTAGCGGCATCTGTTAATGAGTAGTTTTGTTTATTAAATATACGTCTGATTGATAAAATAATTTAGATTACTGAACTACTTAACCGAAAATTATTTTAAAAACTAGTCGGAATTAAAACTGGGTTTTTTTCGTTGCAGATAAAACCATGTGGTATTGTTTGATTATGATTATGAACAAGTATAAGAAATATAGCTATCATTTTAGTTTACAAGAAATTGACACAGTTGTCATTTAATTGGTAAAACTCTATTCAAATTATGATAAACATTGTAAAATATTCAGTTTTACAAGAATTTAAAGTTTAATTTAATAATTGTTTTGGTACAAAACTATCGTCATAATTATTAACTTATTGAAGCATTGCCCTGTAGATGTTAATAAATTTGTATTTTTTTAGCTAACATTTCTAACTAAAATTTTGAAAAAAATGGCTTGATAAATAATTTTATAACTTTAGTGTGCTATAAAAAAATTATCTTGATGGAGTCTTATTGAAAATATAATAAAATAAATTATATATAAACGTATCATGTATAAACAAAAAAAAGAGGATGAATCCAACGTTTAGTGAACGCTGGATTAGAGTATGAGTATACGTGAAATGTATCTAAAAATATTTGATATCGTATGTTATGTATAATACAGGTAATTAATGATAGTTAAAATAAAATGTTTATTGTTGTAAAGTTTATTAAAATCTGAATTAGAATTGACTTGGAAAAAATACATTTTTTTCTCACTATTGGTTTCAAGTGAAGTGTTAGCTTCCATACTGGAAGCAGACCATTATTATTAATATCAGCAATAAGTTGCCACACAAGTCAAAAAGTGTGACCGTGCTGTCCCTTGGGGCTGCCACATGGCCCGAGATAGCAGAATGTCTACTACTATAAGTATATGAGCGATGGACAAAAATTGTGATGGAGAAAATTCGAAATGCTGAGCACGGCGAAACGTTTGTTTGGAACGGTAAGCCGAAAGTGTCAATAGCATTTCTCGTTGTTGAACCAGGAAGAGTATATTGACAATATGCAAATTTGACGTGAAAGAGTTACTTGCTTTGTTTTATTTACATTTGTTTCGTCAGGAAAAATAGCGGATCGAACTATGGGCTCAATGGATATTTTTAATAATGTTCACCGTTGACAACGCAGCTGTTGACAGCTTATGAAATATATTTTTGTTGAATATGTTCTTTAAAAAAGTACCCATTAAGATTGCCTGCTTCTAAAATATTAAATTTACTCAAGGTAGAAATAACCGATTGCGTGAAGTTAATTGATTACTAATTTCGATTGACTCGTTCAATTAATCTTATTTTTAATATATTATTAAATTTAAAAAAGACACAAAAGAAATAAAGATACGAAGTCAGTTAATTACAATCTCTACGATCAGTTTCAAGAATTATGTAGCAATTGTTTGAATGTGATTTAAACATCATTGCAATCATATTAAAAATATATAACAGTTTTGCTCATAACGAAGCATTGATAGTGCTAATGTTGTTATGTATACTCAACATCATGTCATAGAGTACTATGTTAATACTCTATGACATACTATAATTGCAAAAATAACCTTTCAACGCCCAAAACCGATATCCTACTCCTTCCCAGTCAGTTTAAATCAAAGTTAAAATCGAACGGTCGTCAAACCCAGTAGAGACCTCTTGATACTCACATTGTTATTATTCGATGATAAGATTAGTGATTTATTTAAAAGTGTACAATTATGATATATGGAATAAAAGTTGAACCAACATATAAAAGTGTTTTAGTAAAAAATCATAATCCATAACAAATTAGATCTGCAAAAACTGACACTACTGGTCATAATCATAATAAATAAATGTGGAGTTAGAACAAAGAGTGTTTTGTTTTTTAATATATGTAATTCTTTTTCGCTGAATATTGACAGTGAACACATTAAAGTGAGCTAAGTAATCCATCAGTTTTTACCTAAATTCGCTAATTATGTCCTTATGCGGAAAGCTTTCTAACAACAATATGCTATGTATATTAGTAAAAGTGCAAGTAATTTTTATCAAAATTGGGGAAACAGGTTGACTGATAAAAAAATAACTAATTTACTGTGATGTGCGATATCCAAATTATTTGTCGACATTAAAAAAAGGTGTTTGTTAATCATTAATATTATATATAAAAAATATGTAAATATTAAGTTTTTAATATGTATGTGTGGCCCATCAGAGACATGTATTATTTTATTTAGTCCATCAAGTGATTTTAGTTGGGCATCTCTAATCATAACGATAAAATGTGTGCTGGGTAAGATAATCTAGGTCACCGATAATTATGAATAATTTGTCTTTAACATATCTTTACATTTAGCAAAGTTAGTTGGAACGGATGTCAGAAATTTATTATTAAGTTTTAATATTCATTTAGTTTTGGATGCATAAAAGCTTTCGCCCAGAATGGCGTTAAAATCATACTATTAATTGTAGATGTAGGGCACCGCTTGTGAGACGTTTAATAAGGCTTATTCTAGTAATAGCTTTCCAACTCGCTGTACCATTAATGGTGGATTCTCTGGTACAATAATGAAAAATTGAAGTACATTTCTAGAAGCAGATTATTCACGCTATGTCTATACAGTACATTTTTATAATTATGAATGTTGCTTCAAATAACTTAAAAGTTATTCGCGAATTGCAATTTTTCTTTTGTTATCATGTCTGTTGTTAATTCATGTGAAGCAAAAGATACATTTAGTCGACCATATCTCAACCGAAGTGTTTCTAGGCAAACTATTTGTTACTCAGTCATTCAACCTTTCTATTCCATATACATATATTAAAGATAAAAGGATGATTTAAAGAAAAACATAATATTCCTTTTTACTTATTCCCACTTTTATTTATCAATACCAGGACCGGTTTCACTCATAGCGAGCATTGTCAACTGATAAAAAATATTATTAAGCAGTGCTATTTATACAAAAATAAATTGAAATGAAAAGGTGTAATAAACCATTGGCATTGAAATGAATTTACAAAATATTTTAAATTTTATTTGTGTCTGACGCATTGGCAAACAGCTGCTATTCTTTTATATTTATATAATATAAAATAATTTATGAACGAATTAGTGGTACTGAAAATAGTGAGCCAAAATAATTTATTTTAAATCAATCAAAAATAGCAGTCGTATACAATATGCAGATCGATTTTAGTCACGCTTATATAATTATCAAATAAAAGTACGCATGGCTACAATAAGCAGACCAACGCAACAATATTTTATTAACACTAAATGATGTACACAAAAAAATCTCTTTTGAAAACAAATTCTTTTCAGCTTATCGGTAATAACAGTCAGTGGTGTGTTTTCATTAATTTATTAAATTTTAAAATATACATTGTTTTATAAGCCTAGAAATAATGATTGTCAAAGTTAAAGCTGCTATGAAATAACTTTTCCATTCGCTGGGATGAATTAATACAATACACTCGTTTGAATAATTATATCACATTTAGAAGTACAATAGTCGTTTAGTCTGGCAGGCTCTATTATGACTGGTCTACCCCTGTACAGCCTCCACAAAGCTATTCCACTGATTGCCTAGTTAGCGTCGCTGCATGGAATACCACTCTGTGCACTGCACTTAATTAATACATGATTAAGAAAAAAAGCATATTTTTTTCAACTTTATTTTCAGCACTCAGTAGCAAGATTTTATTTAAATTTATTTTGAGATACTTCCAAAGATAAAAACATTGTAACTAAAAAGTCATATAATATCAGATGATAATTTTTTCAATCAAATGTGGAAGTACCCAAAGTCAATGGCCATCGCTGCGTCGTTACATTTTAAGATTTTTTACTAGTATCATTGCGAAGGATTGAAATTTCGTTGGATATATTGGATTTGAAAAATAAAACATTTCATGGTGACTATCTAACAACTAGTCATATCCTAACCTATTCGGATGCTCAAATGAAAAAACCAGTATTTTCCAACATATTTTCATGGTGCGTTCTTAATTTCTGAAATTCCTTCCAAAGCTAAAATACTAAGCCCTTAATATTAAAAAAAGTTTTTATTGCGTGGTGTCATGATACGCTACCGCAAAGCAGCACTGTAATATCACATGCGTTTTATAAATACAATCTAGTTTAGTTATTATTTTGTTCTTACCTATCTATATGTATCTATAGAAACAATAAAGCAGACTTTAAGTTTTATGACTATTTTTATTTCTAGGGGAAGTACAAACTTATTATTTATATATCTTTCTCGAATTGAATGTAGCTAAACAAAATCGTACTTAAATATTTCTTAGTATTTTTTTTAATGTAAAATAATATATTTACGATAACTCCTGACGAATACTGATAGTGGGTGCGGAGTAAACAAAACGTCTAATGTCTTTCGGAATTTTGTACATAATGTGATTGCGAACGGAAATGATATATTTTGAATTGTCCGGTAACTCTTTAAAATTCGAAAGTGACTTAAAAACCAGCATATAAACCATTTATAAAAAAGAGAAATGCGCGAGATTTTTTTTTCTATTAGAGCGTTTACTATACATAAGTATATATAGAAAAAAAGTGCACAGAGAACTTTGGTTAGCTTTAAAAAAATCTCGAAAACCTCGTCTAAAGCATACTATGTTAACTCTCGCGGCTCGGAGACTAGAAAAATACTTCTCTGCCGATGGGGGTCGTTTAGGGACCCCAGTGGTTTCCTCATTATTGGCCTTATTCTAATGAATTTCAAACGAAAAAAATAGTCTAAGGGCTTTAAAATATCTCTCTGCATCATTCCTCATACATTTTTTAAATGAAAATCCGGGGTTTTTTAATAAATAATCATATTTTAAGTTGCGCGTAAAAACGACGTCATTCCAATACAAATATGTATTTGCAACTGACGCGTTCATATCGCATCGCGTTATCGCGTATTTATATAAACTACAAAAGGTCCAAAAAACTATGATATAAGAATACCTTAATTATAAACACTAGATGTAAGCCCGTTGACCTCAACGGTGGATTTTTGTTGCATTTTTAAGTAGTCAGAAAATTTACTGGCGTGAAAAATTAATAAAAAACCTATTAATTGAAAAAGCCAGAAATTCTTAAACATTGTATCACCCATATTAAAATAGATATTTAAGAAAATGTGGGTATTGGGGTCGCATTTCTTGAGCTTAGAATCGGAAAAGTTAATAAATAAAAATCCTGTATTATAAACCGATACAACAAACAAGGCATTTTCTTTGTGATACTATTTTCACTTGAGACGCAAGTTTTCCGATGTACTGACACAATTTTATCTTCTCTTAGAGATATATCCCTTACAAAGTGAATGAAAGAAAAGTGGGCATGCGTATTGGTTTTATTGTTTTCACGGAGATAAAGTTGTAGCAATTTTTCACTGTTGGACACATGTCAATGCGAAACATCCAAGTGTTTTATTTTATTGCACAAAGGACACAGGAGATTCATACAAATTGACTGGATCGAGTAGCACTGTTACTCTGTCTATTATGCGGATTATTGCATTATATCTTTCTCTATTTTCTGAAACTAATTCTTTTATTCGCTGATTTATTTTTGTTATTGACAAGGTTTGGGATTTCGAATAATAAATATAATTCCAGATAAGGTTACACCGTGCGTGTGTTGAATGATTAAAGAAGTCTGATAAAAAAATCTTGGTAATAAATTCGATTTCTCTGGAATTGTTCGATTATGTCTGTTGAAAGAGGTATATTGTTTTCGTTATGTAGAAATAACCGTGATGGTCCTATCGGGCATCCAGATCTAGTTTCGTCTCCAGAAAATTTCGCTCACTTCAAGAAATTTGCTACTTCTTTTGGAGAAAAAGTTTACCTTCCCTGCCCCTCACCATTCAATCCTTAATCATATTATATCTGTTTCAAAATTAAAAGTTGTCTCATTAGTGCCATTAACTATCATTCTTGCTTATTATTATTTAATTATTTTTTTACGAGTAGTTATACCAATTTAATGTATTTAATTAACCTTTATTAATATCTTTATATTTTTAATTATTATTATTGTTGCCTATCAAATTGTGCCTAAAAACATGTATCTTAACTGTATCATTGAGGAGATATCGTCTTCGGTGTGATGCAGAAAGGAAAACAAGTTTATCGAATAAAAAAAAAATCGATTAACTTACTAATGGTAATTAATTGTATTTAACCCTATTATTATTATTTTAAAAAATGCATAATTATTTTCCCATAAAAATCTATTTACTACCATAAATATTAAAAATATTTTTTAAATTTCGGTTAGCTTATTTGAAATAGTCACGTTGAAGATTCGTCTTGTTTTTGATTATTATGTACAATATATCAATGTATTATTTGTGTTATATAAATATCGAATATTCCGTCTCCTCTACATCAGCGACACTCAACCTTATTTTCGTCTGTGCTTGTTTTTACTAAATTAAGTAGGATGTAACATATTATTAGTGATACGTAATTATACCACATACCATAAATGATATAGTTACATAGTATAAATGCAAGTACGCAAAAATACAAATGTATCCAAAATACTCATTCGTTTATGTATTTTTTTGCAAACAATAACAGATTTTTGAAAAAGCATCTAGTGAATATGATTGTTTTGGGCCTCACATAAAATATGAATGGGCCTCATGTTGAGTATCGTTGCTTTAAATTATCTGGTTAATTTTTTGTGTAAATACTTACGCTAAAAATTACATAAAAATATGTAATCTTTAAGGAGCCTCATGAGATATACATACATATGTCATACTTATTATAGCATCCTTGTTTTGAGTTTTAAGTGACCATTTTTCAATCATGTCCGCTCCCAATGTGGAGCATATGGACTCCTAATGGGGTTAATTTCAACAGAAGTGGTTCTACGAGAACTGCTTGTTACTCAGTTGCTCAACCTCTCTTTTTCCAAAGAGTGTAGGAATAGAGAAGGAAAGGGCTAGGACAGGACTAGTGGTTAACTAATCGCTCTCGATACGCCCTGTTCATAGGATATGATGGGTGAGAGAGGGGAGGGGGATTCAAGACATCACATACATTCATTCCTTTGAACAGAAATTCATAAATTGATTGAAAAATCAATTTATAAAACTGTCCGTACTGGGATTCGAACCCGTGACCTCCGTAGCGATAGCCAACGACGTTGACCACTCGAGCATACAGGCATTACTTAAATATTTAAAAAACTGGGTTGTTGGCAAACTAATATATTTATGTTAAAAAATATTTGTACAAGGTAAAATCAAGAAAGTTTTTTAAATATCATTGAATTTTGAAAGTATAAATTTACACTTATATATACGCAAAAAGACACTGTTAAAAATACAGTCAACGATTCATAATAAACACAAGCAGTGATTTATACTAAATATTTTTATAAATATAACTGCAGGTCCTATAAATAAAATTACTAATTATTTCGATTTACCGTTTCCTAGTATTTTGCACAGAAGTCGACAAAAATCGTTTTCCCACCCTTTATTTAGTGCAGCAGTTACAAAGCTTTCCGCTAGCATTTTAATAACGATGACAAGCTTTTCAATTGCAATTAAAAAAAATTGAAGAATCACAGAGGCGAGCATATCTGCTAACGAATAGCGACCACCGCACGCATACTGCTGCCAGTACAACAAAAAAGCTGTGCACCAGCGATAGCATCGAATTCATCCACCATGCCATACTACTAATTGATACAAAAAGCTCTCGTACCCACTACACACGCAGCACAATAGTTGGCAATCAGTAGTGTAGCTCTACTTGTCTAGAAAAGCTCATTTCGATTCAAGCGAAGCGCCTCGCCATCCAACGATACGTGAGTGATTGCTATTAGGGATGGGATATCAGGACACTGCTATCAATACATGAATTTCAGTTAAATATTTAAAAGCCATGTCTAGTTTTTTTTTGTATGGTAAATTTATGGAGCTCAAGTACCAGGACACGTTAGCGTCATAGTTCTTCGAGTTCCCTTCATCGCTAATGTCTTGAAAAGTTGTATTATCTTACCATAGTTGCACACGGAAGGGTGTGATCGCTACAGAAGTAAGACACCCTTATTGAAGCCAGTTCACGGGCAATCCATATCAATTAATTTTCAAATCACATTATCTATGCTTTCCCTCATACTATATCTATAAATGTATACACACATGCTCATACATATATATATACACATAAATACACAAGATAAGTCAACCAAAAATAGTAATTTTTATGATGCTTAGTTTGTTTTTAGTCTACTAGCTCTTTTAAGCTACTACTCGAAGACGAGATCCAAAAATAAAAAGTTTTAAAGCAGAATAAAAATGTTTTCTTTTTGAAACATTAAAAATGCCAAGAAAAAAGTGCCGGAACGCCGTTCCACCGCTTAAAATGAAAAAAAGCACTGTATTTATATGTATTTATAAATAATAAAATATAATAATAAACAAACGATGTTTTATTTTGACATCAATATGTTAACGGCTTACTATTTTACGTTAACTTACATTCTAAATCTTTCCATCTGTAACTATCAAAGTGCTTTACCCGTGTTTGGATAGAATACCAATTCAATTTGTTAGCACGAAGAGAGATTATTCAGAGATTTGTTGACAGTTAAATCCAACTTAACAATTAAAACCTAACACCTGCTTCGTAAGCCAGAAAACTGAGATCACATAGTAAACAATTTTACTACACAATACGTACTTTGTATCGAATACATTGTACCGATATTAAACAATCGAAGGATCGTAAACATCCCTAATTGTTATACCCCCGGACAAAATAAAGGGATGTTTATATGGACCAGGTAGCCTACATTTATTACGATACCTGAACAAGGCACGTTCGTATTCTAAAAACAAACAAAAATAACCCTAGACGTGTGGAAAGGACAAAGGTGGCAATAATGACCATTTGAAGATTTGTTCCGTGAATATTTTATCTCTGAATGGTCACTTTACGTTTAAGGCGTAATGTATATACTGTCGTCATATGGAAAGACATTTCTCGTCTTCAAATAACAAGAAACACTGTTAGTTTACTTAGGTCTTAATATTTTTTAACATATTCGCATTCTAAGGAAAAATGATTCGACTCTATATCGTTATCACATAATAAATAACGAAATTTTTAGAAATATATCACTCACTTTTAGGGTGGTCACTGTCAATACATGGTGGAAAGGCTGTAAATAAAAAAAATATTCTTTTGTACTTCATTCCACTTTATTAATTGTGTCAGGACCGGTTTCGCTCATTGCGAGCATTATCAACTGATAAGAAAAATATATAAACACTACTATTTATACAAATTTAAATTGAAAATTTCTTTTATAAGAATTTATATAGTTTTTAAAAATGTCTTTTTCAGAAACTTCATTGCTGTTGATTTTGTTGAAGTACACAAACTTATTACTTGGAAGCGGGAAAAACACAAAATCATCATTAAGTTATTTATTTTAGTAATGTAGAGTTTCACTTATAATTATTAGTCTTTGATGAGTTTTTAATTATATGTTAGAAGTTTTAAGTATTTTAATTTTGTGTAATTATAATGTAATAATTTGTAAATCCTTTTCATTGTTAATAGTTGCTTACACCTTTTATTTCAATTTAAATTTGTATAAATAGCACTGTTTATATATATTTTCTTATCAGTTGATAATGCTCGCAATAAGCGAAACCGGTCCTGACGTAATTAATAAAGTGGAATGAAGTACAAAGAAATATGGTTTTTATTAAAATATTTCACTGTATACGTATGTATGTATATTTGAAATCGTTAAGATTTTTTTTGACTGTACCTCATTGAGACTATGACAGTGTTTGTGTTTTACAAATTAAAATCTTTTGCGTTAAAGCATGTTTTCATTGGATGCAATTTTAAAAATAAGACTTCAAGGGAGTGCTAAAGGGAGCTCGCACGAGCCCCATGTTGAATTTTATTAAGGCTGGCGAGCCCCTTGTTAATTAAAGAGAAAACAATATTTTCACATCAAATTAGTATATAACTGCAATTTCTGACTCGTATATTATCTACGATAGCTGCAGTATACACAGTAGTACATTTTTAGCCATTTAGATTGATAAGTTTGTTAACGTATTGACAGCCCACTGCTGGGAGAATTTATATAAAATTATCATTTAAGTCGTATTATTTGTAACGTTTGAAGTATATATTTAGGCTGTCGTGATTTTAATAAAATTTGAGTTGTTATGACTACCAACTAAGATTATTTAACAACAAGCCAGTACAAGTGACAATTCAGAAAAGAATCTTTTGAATTCGTTAGTTCTGAGCAGATTGCTTATGGATGATCACTCTTCTAAAAAAATTGGTTTTAGAAGTAAATGCCAACACAAATACGGCTTCAGATAATGCCCTTTGGGTTATCAGGTTTTATAAACCAGAGTATTTATTCAGCCATTTTTTTTCTCCAAGAGCAGTTTCTCGTTGTCATTTATAAGCAAAAAAAAGCACAAAGATAGATTAACATGACATTTAATATGTGCGTCGAAAGCATGTTTCGTGATTCCGATGGAAAAAGTACAGAGAAACTAGTTATTTAAGAGAAAATTTTAAGGACAATCTTTAGTTATATTTTATTTATTATTATTAGTTTTTTTCTTTTAATGTCTATATTCGAAAGTCATCATAACCTTTAATTAATCGAAACACAAAATAGTTTAAATCAGGTATGGCAAAGAAAAAAAGCAGATATACAACAATTTTATAGAATGATTTAAAATCGGAATACGTAAATAAAAATATAGTTTATTTTATTAAATTTAACATAATTAATAAGACTCAAATATGTTATATTCGCTCGCAATTAAAATCTACAACAATGACTATTGAAAATGTACTTAAGTTTCAATTAAAAAACATAAGTAATTATTTAGGTGGAAAAATATCAAAGAATTTTAGTTATAAAAATATTATTTGATATATAGTCGATAGCTGTTTTGGCTTTTGCCCTCTTCAGAACTATTGTTCTGATAGAATTTTGATAGTTTGTAGATGTGATAAATAGTACTGATGAAATCATAAGCCCAGATAGCTATCAGATAGCTATATATCCATTAATATTTGTGATTAGTAAATGTCAACTCAATATATAATTAGTTTAATGAGTATTGGGTAGATAAATGTCAGTGTTTTGAGCCTTTGAGAATCCAACGTGTTAAATTTTACAATTAGCACTTCTTATATGATATATCGTCTCTTGATTAAATTTGTTATAAGACATTAATTAAATTACAAACATTAAACATATCCAGATAAAGTTTTTGCGTATAAATATATATTTAGCAATTTGATCAAATAGATGTTTGTATGCGTAAAGCTGCATTGAAAAAGATCAGAAAAATAAAGAAAAAACCTGGTCAAATGTACGGATAAATCTTTATATATAATACCGAGGAAAAAAGAATCACTTGGTTAGAGTGCAAGCTATAGAAAATTAAAATGAATCTGGAAATAAAATTCTCATCACTCTAACAGCTTAATCATTTCAGAGGGGAAATTTTTTCAACCTCTAGGGACTAATAAAAGAAAAAGGGAATGAATTAGCGTGTATTTTTGCTAGAGTCCATTGGCAGTAAAAAAAAATTGGGGGAGGATAATTCAAATAGATAACCATCGGCTTAACACGGTATAATTAAAACTCACCCTATTTCAAGGGATGGAGAATAAGTAGAAAGGTTTTCTTGAATTAAAATGCGGTGACTTTTGGTCACAGTGATCCTACGTGGGTACTACAATCTTGTATAATTAATTAAACATGCGCGCTAAATACAGTGACCGAGTGGTAACAACGTAAGCCCTCCACTACAAGAACATTTTTCAATCAAGAAATATAGATAGTTTCCATATCGTTCTGAAAAGTCAGCCATACACATAAAATATCTGTAACTACGTGCAACGAGTTGTATTTTATCGTTCAAGTGGTACTGAACACAAATTTTGTCAAAGTCAATATGACTGTAATACTTATTAGCTGATGCAACAAATATACACTTTTAAAACAAAAAATCCGATCCCACTCCCAATGTGGACTTCATAGTCTCACAATAGAGTGATTTCAAACAAAGTTTTTTTTAACAAAAACTACTTTTATTAATTTGCTCAACATTTTTTTAAAGAGAAAAAGGATAGAGAGAATAGAGCTGCGATAAGATTAGTGTTAAACTAATTGCTCTCGCTGCGTTCTGTTATTTAAGATTAGAGAATGGGAGGGGATTTGTAGACATTATAAACACCCATGCCTTCGAATTGAATACTGTTCGTACAGGGATTCAAACTCGTGAGATTCGACACGGAATCTAACGACGAAATGATTACAAATAAACTACACTTTCTTAATGGTTAATTTCAAAAGATAAGATAAGAAAAAAATATTCCATTCTTGAGTGTAGAATTTAAATTTTATTTTACATCGTGCATATTAAATTTTATTACAAATACTTACTTATAATGCAAACGAAAATCGAATTTAAAAATGATACCTTTTATTCCACCCGCTTGCTACTAAAGTATTTCTTTTGTTAACCCTTTTAAGAAGTCAAGACCAATTCTTGTAGTTATAAATAATACACTCAATCCAATAGTACGGTACGAAATTGATACTATAATTCAACAAAAACTGTAAAAAGCGCTACATAAAAATAAAAGCTTCGGTTACAGTAACCCTTTTAGGCAATAGATGTCTCGATAGACAAAACCAATAGCAATAACGGAAATAGTAAAATCGTTATTTATTCTGGGTCATAAAAGCTGTATCATTTTTATTCAGTTCCCAGCAAAGCTCTGTCCCTGCAGGTATTATAGTCTAACATCATAAATTATTTAAAACGCATTATGCTCAGGAGAGTTTGGAAAATGGTTTTCAAACTTTTGTTCGTTTATTGCATGCTTTTACTACGCACGTTATGGATTTAATTTGCGAATGTGAAAATTATCTTAAAAATCTTGTCATATGGTAATATGTTTAATTCTAATTTTTTTTTTAATTCAGCTTAAAACTATTTCGGCGTGAACAAACAGTTATCAATCAATCCATCACCGCTACTAAACCCTTAATGTAACTAATTATAAATATCAGTTTAATTTAGTTTCGATAATCCCAAAGTTGCTCAACCTCTCTTTTTCCAAAGAGAGTAGGAATATAATGAAAAGGCTAGGACAGGACTAGTGGTTAGCTAATCGCTCTCGATACGCCCCGTTCATATGATAGGATGGGTAAGAAGGGGGTTGAAGACATCACATACATCCATTCCTTTGAACAGAAATTCATAAATCGATTGAAAAATCAATTTATAAAACTCGTTTTTAGAAACACTAAAGTCATGTTTAATATATTTTTTACCATGATTTGTAATTTACATTAGGTTGTTGGAGTAACTAACAAGATCATGGTCTTTTGATTACATGTCAGAGGTGTTAAAACATTTAAATTTGTGTTATTTTAATCACTTATTCATAATATCTATTGTAATTTGTAAATTCTTTTCAATGCCAATTGCCTACTTCACCTTTTCATTTCAATTTGTTTTTGTATAAATAGCACTGTTAAATTATATTTCTTATCAGTAGACAATACTCGCCATGAGAAAAACCTGTCCTGATATTGATAAATAAAAGTGGAAATCTTTTGATTACATGTTAGAGGTGTTCAATTTTTTAATTTGTGTTATTTTAGAGTGGCTTATTCATAATCTCTACTGTAATTTGTAAATTCTTTTCAATGTCAATTGTTTTTTACACCTTTTCATTTCAATTTGATTTTGTATAAATAACACTGTTGAATTTTATTTCTTATCAGTAGACAATGCTCGCTATGAACGAAACCATTTCTGATATTGATAAATAAATGTAGAAATAACTAGATCGTAATATTGTTTTTTTCTCAATACACGTAAAATATAGAATGCTTTACAATATTTTATGCAAAACTTAATGTTTATGTTTGTTGAATTGTGTACAAAGGCGAAAAAAGTAGCATGTTTCGATTCCATTTAAGACTAGCATGGTAACATTATTTACTACCCTTTGCTTTGAGCTTTTGAAATATGCACGCTTCAAAATATCGTCAGTCGCTTAACCAAAATGTTTTCTTTTATTTTTTAAACACAGACAGACTAGCAAATAAACTCAGTTTATGAGTATATTATTCATGGAGAATTACAGAAGTAGCTGCAAGTCTTTGAAGAATATGTTTCTGAAATAGTTATCTATTTTAAAATAGAACAGGTGATACCATTCAAACAACGACAGTCTTTTAAGATTTCGACTGAAGGTGTTTGGTAGAATTTCAATATTAAATTTGAATCGTTCAAATTATGTACATTCTCACAGATTTTGTCACTAACGACCCGGGTTTCGCCTTTCGGCATCTTCAGGCGTTCAAGTGCACGGATGAACTTGATATGACGCTCAGTAAATGAATGTTTCGTGCTTATATAATAAATAAATGTATCATTGAGCTTAAAGTCATTATCCTATTGCAGAAACCGTATTTGTGTGCTTGTAAGTATGTGTACTTTTAATGATTGGCAAAAACTTTTAAGTTTGTATGAAGAACATCCGTAAAACTTTCGCTATGCATTATTGTGTTTGGTTTAAACCAAACACAAAACGGTAAAAGGTCTTGTTTTATGGTTAAGAGTCATGAGACAGCATATTATCAGATTTACTTCCCCTTTTCTTGCGGGATATTGTACTGTGGACTTTTCCTTTCTCAATCATATTCTTTTATACATCTCGAATCCTCGTATTTCTACACCAATTGCTAAGCCTCTTCATGAGCACGTGACTTGCCTTCCAGAAATATAATGTATCGATATACTTAACAATGTCTCAGGTCTTAACCACATATATTACAAATACGTTAATAAAATTAAAAATAAACTTACTACTTACCATTATGTCGGAAAGAAACAGATTTTTATTATTATATATTATATTTAACAACAACAGAGTAATAATTTTACGCTAAATTTATATAATTTTTATTAGTCATAAAATGTTCTGTACTATATAATAAAATTTATCTTATCTACTAAAAAAGTTTGAAGGGGAAGTATTTTATTTGATCTAAGCAATTGATTGATCATGTTTTAATTATAGCACTAATTTGGACTCTGCAGTGATTTTTTTGTTGTAAATTAATGTGTAGTAATAAAATCAATGTTTAATTAGTAAAAATGGTTTTTGTTAACTATTTTTTTCATCAAAATGGTATAATGGTTTCCTATGAATTAAAAAAAAAACTGAATAAGTAAATTAAATTGTTTTTATCGGAGAAGAAGGATGGAGTTGGTCTTTACTTAATTTGGGTTGGTAAAGATTTATATAATACATAGTTAAAATTTATTGTTTGATATTTAAAAAATAATAATAAATAAGCTGTATTTGGTACTAAATTATAATAAAATAAAATGAACACATATGTTATTTATTTATTTTCTTATCTTTTTTCATTTAAAGGCTATTTTCATTTTGCTGGCAGTCATCCATTGAAAAGGTTTATTGGCTTAGAAAAGGTAGTATCAATAAGAAAAAAAATATTTATATACTAGTGACATACTGCTGAAGACTAAACAAGGCAATAATTTTTTTGAAAATGTATTGTAAGAAAAGTTTTCTGCTATATATAAAACATTTTCTGTTGATTTAGGTGCTCGCAGATTTGGATTTGAATTCGAATCGAAGAGGAAGAAAAGTTTCATAAACTAATTTGTATTCCATTTGTCTTTGAGAAGGAAAGATTAAATATTTGGGTGTCTAAAAATTATTTTCGAAAAAACTGTTGAAATAAAGTATCGCAATAATTGTATTTCGATAAAAAAGTTTTAGCATAGAAAAAAATACGACTATTTTGGATTGTTATATAAATCAAAATCGGTATTTTGACATTTTGATAATTTTTTTATAAAATACTGCAATTAAAACTTCCCTTACGGTGCTAAAATATACTTCTAATATGTTGCTGGCTCTTAAAGAACCAAGTGAAAACATGTTTTAACACTTACCAGTTAACACCTTTTAATGGACGGTAAAAACCCAGGACGTACATTTTTAAGAAAGATGTTTTTCTCTTCGTTCTTTAAGGGCTAGCAACATATCGGAAGTATTTTTTAGCACCATACGGGAAGTGTTTAAACATATCGACTGTGGAAAGCTTCAAAACAGCTTTTTTAGATAATCCCAATGTATACAACTTGATACACGTTCTATCAAAAGGATGCAAGCTGAAAATGCCGAATTAGTATCTAAATTTTGAAAAAAGATTAGCTTGTAAAAATTGAATCCAAGAAAAAAGACTGAAAACAAGGTTTTTCCTAGTCAATTTCTTTACACAAATTGTGTGTATTTCATAATTTGCATATGCCCAAAAATCATTAAAACACGTTTTTTGTGCCTCCTGTAAAATTTGCTATGTGTGGGTTACGTCCTTTTTCCTTTCCATAGTCGATATATCATCATAAACGGGTGTTGTTTTTTCAGAAGCAACTTTTATGAAGTACTTTTCAAAAAAATAATACGGAATTAAAAGGCTCATCAATTTGAAAAAAGTGCAATTAAAATTATTTAACAATTTTATAAAAATATGTATTGGTGCCTGTACATTCAAAACTAGATTTTGGTGTGTTTTTAAAACCGATATTTCGACATTGAAAAAATCACTACAAATGTCGTGATCTTGGTTTAGGGTAGAGCGATGTTAAAATTCCTATTTGAGATAAACTCTGTTAAGAAATACATTCTTAATAGGTACTTAAAATTGCGATTATAAACAATTAAGTAGATAGGGTAAATATAGTATGTATTGTTCAATAAAACCTTACGCTATGATTGTGTTTAGTATACATAAACATTTACGAATAATATTCCGATTAGTTCAAAGTATCAATTAATCACAGATAAACATGATGTTGAAACAAAATTAAATCAATATTGAGCATTGGCGCGGTTCTCTAAATAATTTGGGTTAAATTTATTCAAAAGTTAAAAAATAGGTTAGAGGACCTTAATTACTCCACTATCGATATTCATTGTTTGCCTTAGAATCAACCGCAGCCTATTATGCTGAAAATTTCCGCATTGCACATTTTGAACTCCTATTTACCTATCGTAAAGCCTTCCCAACATGTTTTTATTATATCTCATAATGGAATACCAAGTGAAAGCTTTATTATTGTTTTTTTTTGTGTCAATTTAAAATTCGTTTACATTCTGATTTTGTTAACTGTTATTTTTTTTGCTTTCGTTTTGAAGTTTCGAATTAAAGAATTTTCGTGTAAAAAAATGGTAAATTAGGATTTATCAACAGCAAAATAGTTTAAGATTTCGACTGAAGCTGCTTGGTGGAATTTCATTATTAAATTTGAATCGTTCAAATTATGTTCATTCTCACAGATTTTGTCACTAACGACCCGTGTTTCGCCTTTTGTGCATCTTCGGGCGTTCAAGTGCACGGATGAACTTGAACTGACACTTGAAAGTTCATCCGTGCACTTGAACGCCTGAAGATGCCAAAAAGCGAAACCAGGGTCGTTAGTGACAAAATCTGTGAGAATATACATAATTTGAATGATTCAAATTTAACAAAATAGTTGTTCACTTTTAGGGTGTTCACTGTCAATACTTGGTGGAAAGGCATTATATTAGTAAAAACACAATATTCCTTTGTACTTCATTCCACTTTATTTAATATGTCAGGACCGGTTTCGCTCATTACGAGCAAAATTAAAATGTGTTAAACATTTTAATTTCATTCCACTGAAGTACAAAGGAATATTGTGTTTTTACTAAAATAGTTGTTGTAGTATATTTAAAAAAAAAATAATTAGGACTTTTTGTATAAGCATTTTGGACATTCCCATAACGAAGTAATCAAAAGCTTTAATGAGTTGTCAAAAAATACATATTATTAGTAATTTGCAAACAATCTATTTATTCTTAAGCGCATACTGTACTACGAAAAATAAACTTTTTTGTGAATTGAAAAGTGAATTTATGCATCGATTTTTGTACTCAATAGTACAATTTGAATCATTCTTCCAATTTGCTTTTAAAGGATGTTGTCTTGGCAGGCGGTCGTTTGTTCTAATCTGCAATCAAAAGAAGATAGTCTATGTTTTTGGAAATCTTGATTTTAAGTTTAGCAATATTCAAATTCACATTTAACTGTTAAAAAATCGATTTTTGCCGATACACGATGATTAAATACTTTTGACCCCAGTGATTTAAAAAACACATTTTTCTTAGAGGAATCAAAGTTACCCATTTGAAACCATCCGAATCCACAACTCCGAATCCGTCTCTACAGCCCTGCTAAATACAAAACAATTTGCAACAAAATTCAGTGTAATTTTGACCTTATTTTAATAAAAAACTTTTACGTAGCACCAATTGAATTTATAAATTGAGTTTCATTTAAAAAAAATATCTGTTTATTACGTTACTTCTTAGTGGTTTGAAGATAGATATAAAAAAGTTTTAAAAAAGAACTTATTCGTTCTTATATACCAATTGTACCACAATATCAGATCTAACATTGATTTCTGGAATATTCGATTAAGCGCAGGCTATTTTTTAAGAGAACAAATTAAATGGTCAGAATTTAAATCAATTTTTGGTAAAAATAAAAACATTATACGGTCAGAATATTTTATACCCATTTGGGTTCGGTTAAGTTAGGTTTTTTTTTTAAATTTCATTTAAATTATGACTATTTACACTGACCGATATATTATGACCATTTAATATAAATATTAACCAATGTAATATAAATTCTGGCCGGAAAAATACGAGCCTTTTTTAACACAGTCATTATTCTATCGATAAAAAATATTTACTTCCCGGCTGAATAAAAAAAAGATTGTGTCGTTAATTATACACTTAAAAAAAAACATCAAATCAATCTGAAAGTGACACTTTAACCCAACGGCGTATCTAAATCTTAAACGCCTTCGCCGCTGTAAATGCCGTTAAATCCGTTAGAAAAATAAATAAAAACAAAGTAAATTTATCTTTGTAATAACGGTTTGCGATCTCGACGCGGAGATAGCAGTTTGTTAACAAGACTGAGCTACTTTCGGGTTAGGATTAACCCTGCAAATAATTCGACTAACACAGCTGCCTCTCGTACAAAAGGATTGTAGCGAATCTACGTAGTCAAATGCGGGTCAATCAATAAACCATTTCTGATTCAAGGCACTCGCTAATGCGATCTTCACGGTGTGGTTTAGGTCACTTTGTCTCTGCTCTTTGCATCCATAGACCACATTATATGCAAACACCAGCCTCTGTGCCAACTTTAACTCAAACAGAAAGGGCGCGAATCAAAGTGGGCCATTCGAAAAGCAATCATCCATTATGTTCCAAGTTTCTAACGTGTTATTTGGGATCTCTATTGTTGAATTATTTAAAACCTATATAATCTCATATCTACGCGTTATATTCTGATGGGCTTGTAAAGCGCGCTGAATGTCAATTTTAAAAGTCGATTTATCTTATATTTTCCATAGAGTCAGCGGTAAATTTACGAAAGTTAAATAATAATCACTTTATAGGTTGTTCACTGTTAATACTTGGTGGAAAGGTATTCTATTAATAAGAACACAATATTCCTTTGTACCTTATTCCACTTCATTAAAAAAGTTAGAACCGGTTTCATTCATTGCGAGCATTGTCAACTGATAAGAAATATAATTTAACAGTGCTATTTATATAAGTATCTCTTTAGAAAAGTATGGTTGAGAAACTGAGTAACAAACAGTACTTGTAAAAAAACTTGTATGAAGACACTTAAAATTATATTTTATTCATTATAAAGTCATATGCTTCACATTTGGAGGGGAGATGGGTTAAAAAAAGAAGAATCATTTTATCAGAGCGGTGAAAAAAAATATTTTTAGAACTTTAATTTGTAAAAAAATGACGTTGAATACAATTATTTAAAAATAAAATTAATTTAAGATTTCGACTGAAAGTGCTTGGTGGATTTCAATATTAAATTTGAATCTTTCAAACTATGTACATTCTTACAGATTTCGTCACTAACGACCCGGGTTTCGCCTTTCGACATCTTCAGGCGTTCAAGTGCACGGATGAACTTGAACTGACGCTTAGTAAATGAATGTTTCGTGTTTATATAAGAAATAAATGTATCATTAAGTTTAGAGCCATTGCTGGCGAAAAGGATAAGCTTATGGGAATGCCCAATGCCGATTTTAAATGAAATATTAAACCTACCGGGATCTCCACTTCTATACCCTATATAAATATAATCATAAAACCTTTGCCGACAAACAAATAAATATAATTCTTGAAATTTACTAAGCGTCAGTTCAAGTTCATCCGTGCACTTGAACGCCTGAAGATGCCGAAAGGCGAAACCCGGGTCGTTAGTGACAAAATCTGTGAGAATGTACATAGTTTGAACGATTCAAATTTAAATTAAATTAAATCAATAAAAAAGCGTGGAAATGATTGAAACCAACGATATTGTAAGTTGTTATAAAAATCGAATAAAGTGATGAAAAAGTACAGGCTTTAAACAATAATGATGACATTTCAAAATATGTACTTGTTCTTTGAAAGCAGTTGGAGATCCTATACATTAAATAATAAATAACTATAAATCTGTTTCAATTATAATCGTCATATTTATGTGATTTTTACAACCAACAGATTGCCAAAATGTTCATTGCTACAGTAGCGATTTCTGAAAAAAATCCCATAACAAAATTTTATTACCATAACAAAAATGGTTTAAAAAGCAGTATTGTATGAAATGTGAGCAAAATTTTATGCACCATCACGAGACCTCGTAAAAACGCAATACAGAATATAAAAGTTGCATTAATGTGTTTTCTAAAAGGAGAATTTAACGGCGAACGCATTTAGTGGGAAATCCAAAAGATGAAAAAAAAACACATTTATTTAAATACGGTGAGATACAATTTAAGATTTCGACTGAAGGTGCTTGGTGGAATTTCAATATTAAATTTGAATCATTCAAATTATGTACACTCCCACAGATTTTGTCACTAACGACCCGGGTTTCGCAGTCAAGTTCAGTTCAAGTTCATCCGTGCGCTTGAACGCCTGAAGATGCCGAAAGGCGAAACCCGGGTCGTTAGTGACAAAATCTGTGGGAGTGTACATAATTTGAATGATTCAAATTTAACGGTGAGATACATTTCAAACTCCACCACAAATTGTTGTAATGTATTTTTAGTCAAAGAAACAAAAAATTATGATGAGCTTAAAAACAAAAACTGATATGTCTACAATAAGCACTGTTAGAAGTAATCTATGTTTTTAAATTCAAGCACATTTTTAAATTAGATCAAATTGAAAACACAATATTTATTTTTTTCCATACAGTCAACTACTTATTTTAATAAATAAAAAATGATAGAATTAGATATAATGGTGTATTTGAGAAATTTATGTGACACGCAGAAGAGTATTAACATTCTTTCATATGTTATGTTTCATGAATTATCTCATATTGTACAAAATTGATAATAGTTTGCGTAAATTATTTTGACAACTAATTTAAAAAAGCGATAAAACCAAACTTTTTTTTGAAAATCGTGAAAAAAACATGCTCCAAAAATTAATATAAAACAACGACAACAAAATTAAATATGGTTGATTCTGGTATCTGATATTAACAATTTAATTTTGCTTTTACTAATTAACCTTTTCAGTACCGCGATGTTTTAAGCTAAAAAACATTCACTCACATACCTACCGCATGTTTTTAATATTTTTATATAGTTTTAAAAAATAGGACTGAATTTATGCATATTAAAAGTTTAATTATAGAATGATGTATGTAGTTTATTATTTTCAAGTTACATTCGTGGTCTTCAGTGGCCTTACGGTATTCACGCCGTTCGTATGTAGCGGCCACCAGTGGCCTTTCGGTACTGAAGCGGTTAAATTTGTTAGATGATAAAGCATATATTTTAATTACGATCGGAAAAATAATCTTGACTAAAAATAAATATTTTTAACTTGAAACAAAAAACATTATTTGCCGGAAATACTGAAATGTGTACATATCGATTTTTGTAACTAAACGCTTCATATGCAATTATTGGTTTTAGCTTTTCAACACCACAGATTATGACCATTACGTAAATTAAAACATTGTATTTAATATAAGATCCGATACCGTGTTATGTAGTATTATTGGAATTGATATACTGCAGAACGCGGGAACACACCCGACAAATATTTTGTAACGGTATGTTGTAGGCCTTTTTGGTATTATATTTCACTTTCTCTGTACATATTAAATTTCAATAAGGTTATTGAGCGTTTGACTCATCGTCTTTACCAGCGGGGTTAAGTCAAGTACAAATATATCTGACAGTTTCTACCTAGATCTGTACATAACCAAATTTATCCCGACACCCGTTTCAACGGTTTGTGGCTTATCAACCACTATTTCTTAAGCCCTGTATAGATCGAGCTTTTATATATTACAAAATATATAATATTGTACAAAAAGATTGCAACACCAGTATTACTGAAATCAGGCTCCCGGAATTTACTGTGTTTTTAAATACCTAAATACTATTTTAGAAAATGTAAAATATTGGTATTTCGGTTTTGAAAATTAATCAAAACTAAAAAAAAATATGTACAGAAACCACTTATTTATTTAAATTGTTTGAGATGAATTAAAACTGCTAGGTAATTAGTAATCTGCTAGGAGTTGTATCAATATTAAGAGGATACAGAATAAATATCTCATTATTACGCATTGATAGTGTAAGTAGCGAATCCACTATATTTTCAATGGATGTTTGTGATAATTTAATCTTTGTTCACGAAAAGTATACGAATAACGATTAGTTAATTTTAAACTATTTTAAAGTCACATTAATTGAGAAATGGTGAGCAATTGACAAAAACTAGTTTTCATTAGGAAACACTTGAATTATGAATCTTCGTTGGCAGTGAACACAAAATTTATGTTCAGCTTAATTACACTGCAATTTTTAAAATGCTGTTCTTTTTATATGCCTGTATACACTTTGTTTTCCGATTATATCGTTCTCAGCAAGTGGCGACATCTTTTCAGTGAACGCCAAAGCGATATAAATAAATTTTAAACATCTGGGTCATATCAATTCGAGCCGTGAGTGCATTTTTGAAACTATAGCTGTTCCACAGGCTAGAATGTGAAGAGTCTTGCATGCCAGCGGGGATGGCCATTAGGGGAGGGAAAAAATTACCCCGTGACTGCAGAAAATTGCTCGGCGGGTCGTGTGGCGGTATTTATTGTCGCATAAAATGGAGACTGTTTCAATTTTGGGGATATGGCTCATTTTAAATGATGGCTTTTTCAATGTTGCCCGTTGAATTGTATTAAATGAGCATATTTTCCACTTTTCATGGAATAAATTTTCTGTGCTATAGAGTAGGTCAATAGCGTAGATAACTTTATTGCATTTTGTTTTTTTTTTACATAATATGTCCTTATAAACTGGTGGTAAATCAATGATTTAACCAATAGATATATAAAATACATTCAAAACCTCAAGAGTTTGTTCCGTAGATAATTTTAAAATACAGAAGTCATTGAAGTTAATAATTTAGATTAATGATGGATATCAAACTATTTGCTATTTTGGGAATTCAAAAAAACAACTTACACAAATACTCATATAGGCTTTAATTTATCTAAAAAGCTAAACAAGAACTAGTTTTTTTCACGTTATCCGTTTTGGATCTGCCAGGCATGTAAACGAGTAGTTAACGCTATTGGGCGTACGTATTATTCGATCACAATGCCATAAAAAAACTGTCAAAATTTCTTTCCCACCAAGTCAATTTATTAAATAACAACTACTCATATTTGTAGCTTTATCTTTTTGCGAAAAAATGAGCGCTTGAATCTCTAGTTCTCATAAAGTCTATTTAGATACTCTACTAGGAACTCACATATCGTCATCTTAATATTAAGACATCTGAAGTTCGTTTGAGAAGGATGTTTAAGGATAGAAAAAACATGCAATTTAATATAGAAATCTTCTATAATCAATGAATCTACCAAAACTGGTTGTGACCAATGCTCCCTCTAAGACAAGAGGTTAGCTGCGCGAAAATTTCAAAGCCTGTATGGACCAATCACATGTTAATTGAAAAACTGTCTTGTGGTGCGCGCCAACCCGGAATGAGTGCGCGGAGGCTTTCCAACTGCTGCGCGGTTGCATAGATGGAACGAAGGTTGTGACTAAGGATTGCAATACTGGTATTAACGAACCTGGAATACCGGGTATTGATATTTGCAATACCAGTATTTAATATGAAATACCTAAACGCCGGTATTCATATATTCGTTCGGTATTGCATTATCTAATTGTGAAGCACAAGATTTTAAGTGTGTATTTGAACCAAAATACTTAGGAGCTTTCTTAATTTGTCAATATATAGACGCTATAGTAGTGTTCTGAAAACGGAGGTCTGTTGGCTCTGTTAAGGGGTTTCACAAGATACGAATTAACATTATACATATATGTATTTTAACTTAAAACCTTAACGAAAAAAACAATGTATTTAATAATGAATGCTTTTACTTAATATTGCAGCAAGTTTTACCAAGCCCGGACACATTTTTAAGTGAAGAGTATTTGTTTACCTTTAAAATGGCTCGTATTCTTCCGGTCAGAATTTATATTGAATGATCATAATATAAATGAAATTTAAAAAAACTTAACCTTACATAACCTAACCAAAATTTCTAACCGTAAAATTTCTAAATAAAATATTCTGACCGTAAAATATTTTTATCTTGACCAAAAGTTGATTTAAATTCTCATCATTTAATTTGTTCCCCTTTAAAATGAACGTGAATATTTCAATAAGCAAGGACTTTTTTTATGTTTTAGTAAATTTTATTGTTTCTAATATTTAAAAAAAAATACATCAATTTGTTTTAATCGTAGGGAGTAAGTGGTATATCGTGGTAAGAAAATGGTATAGGTAGTCTAGTTAGAGTATTTAGGTTTAGATCTGTAAAAATATGACATACGAAATTTTAGTAGTAAGTAAGGACACGATACGTTTTATGTTGAGAGCTAAGATGTTTGAAAAAATATGTAGATGAACATAGAATTTGTTTTTCTTAAAAAAAAAACATTATATAGTACAATACAGTTATAGAGTGTATTGCTGATACTTATCATTTATGAGACATTAGATATTTTGTAATAAAAAACTTGTTGAAGGGAAAATCATATGCAAAATTGTATACCAGTTTATTTAGAAGTCAGAAGCGTAGGAAATTAAGTTAAGCTTTGTTATTTTAATTTTAAAATTGTTTTGTTTTGCTGGCAGTGTGTTTCCAGCTCTGCAGTGCCGAAATGTTTAAATTACAATCACAATATAATATATTATACACATGGAAATTATTTATTAATTAAACCCGCATACAAATTTCGCTCGCAAGTCGTAAATATGCAATGTTTAATTTATTAAAATCAAAACGAGTTTAAATGTTTTTGCAGCAATTTGGTAGAAATTATTTATTATTTTATTGCGATGGAAACGGATTAAGGGTATTAATTTATTTTCAATTACAAATTATTAAATTTAAGGTGGTAGGTAACTAACTAATAGATAAACAATATATTTAATTTTAAATAAAGATTTTGGAAGCACGGGACAGTCGAATTTATCAAGTCGTACATATCTGAGACTTACTAGAAATATCTAAAATACTGCTGTTAAAATTTATTTATTAATGAATTAATTTAATTTTAATGTATCTTAAAATTAATGGGAGTAAACAAAGAAACGTTTAATTCGGGTATAAATTTTACTTACAAACTATCTAGATTGTTCAAAATAAATCACTAAGACAGATATATAACGCCCCGTGGTACGTGTGTTACTCACTGCTTTACTGAGACTCGAAAACACCTACCATCAACGAGTTTGTTCGTGAAATATCTCAAAAGTTTCACAGCGAGGTAGGAAAACATTGTAACCCAACGGTCTCTAATCTTCACAACTATGTCGAGACAATGCTTGGGGATCGTTTAAGACCAAGAGCAGTTCTGCTTGTCAACCCACAATATATTTTATGTTTCGTCTAAAATTAATAATCTATGTAAGAACGAACTATGGTTGAATTTATTGTGTATTCATGTGTATATGTATGTATGCGTATGTGTATGGATGTATTATATTATAAGGGGAAGCATATATAATGTGATTTGAAAATGAATGCATTTGGAGTCCCCATGAACTGCCTTCACTAAGGATTTCTGACCTTTGTAGCGATTACGCCCTTTCATTGGCAAAGATGGTTAAGGAATACAAACTTACAAAACATTAGCGATTAAGGAGACTCAAAGAACTTTGACGCTAACGATAAAAATAAGGCTTTTTCCAATTTTCCTCGAAACTATCGAAAGTTGTTTTAGGGGACTCCGAAACAAAGCCTTCAAAACAATTTTATTGAACCATATCAAATAAATCTATATTTTCTAAGCGAGGTGTAAGTGTCATTAGGCATGTGGCAGTAAACATGACTTAACTAAATACAAGCAAATACTTTGCTGTGTTTAATTCACACGTATTAAAAAAGATGTCATTATTTATGTACACTTTAGAGTGGTCATACTCAATGGGCTGGATCAAAATTCGTTGATCTGCCGTCTTGAGCAATTAGCTGCGTGGCGTGCCGCGGGGCGCAGGGGGCGGCCACCGGAAGGCGTCGGCGCGCGACGTCGTCGTCGTTCCATAATTGAATTAACGCGGGAAAATGCGAGGCGGGTGGCGCCACTGTAGCGATAAGTGGCGGGATTTATCTTTTATCCGAAGATTAGTATCGGCGCTATAGTCTTTTGACAGGATACCAATTAACGAACATCTACTGCCTGATCCATACTTAAGTACACTCTCACGTATCTACCACAACAATTGCCTATTATTTGACGATACTAATGACACAATTTTCGAAATGTATCAGTGCAAGTTTGACATAATTTCTAATAATATTAGCAAGTATTGTGACAAATTTAATACATCCTTTTCCAGATTCAATTTATGTCTTGTATCTAATGCATTTTGTGAATCTAGAAACAAATTACCACAAATTCACCGCCAGTGATTAATCGCTATCAGTTAACGACTTCAACTGATCTCATTAACAATTCATACATAGTCTACAAATGATCGCTTGCATATTTTATCGCCAGCAATATGTATAATTTATATAAATTAATTGATCATTTTATCTACCCTATTGACATTATACCTTTTTATTTATCATGTTGATTATTTTTCCCTATTTTTTAAATTGTGGATTTGACACTTCTTTTCCAATACATGTTATTATAAAATACATCATTTTAAACTACATATATTTATTTTTTTTCCTAGTAAAATTATACTGACTGAAGAACTTATTCTGCATTCTGCCGGTACTGATTTACGGTTGCGAATCATGGCATCTGACGAAGACTCAGAAAAACCGTATTCTGAGCTTCGAGAACAGATGCTTGCGTCGGATAATGGGGGTTAGGTGGTTTGATTTTGTGAGGAATTCAGAGATAAGGGAGCGTACAAGACTGCTGCGGATGCCTCCGGAAAGCCTCAATCCTGCCTGCCTTTTCTTTCGACCGGTAGGATTACGGTGTCCCGGACGTCCGTCGGGTACTATCCATAGGATGTACTCGGCGGAACTGAGGGATGCTGGCATGTCATGAGAGGAAGCAAAGCAATTGGTAGGAGACAGGGAAACATGGAGGTGCCACGTGGCGGCCATATGCTCTACATAGGGAGCGAACATGGCCAAAGATGAAAAAAGAAGAAGAACTTACTAGCTTATTAAAAAAAATGAGAAATGGTCAAAGATTTTTTTTTTTTGTATATTGATAACTTTTTTTTGTCACTACCTCTCAAAGCTCTTATAAGTGACTTAATTGTGGAGTAGAAATCAATTTGAATAAAATCATATTTTCAAGCTTAATTTTACAATAAGAAATACAAGAATTTTTTGGACTTACACTCAACAAAAAGTTTCTTACTTAAAAGTATAATGGTTATTATATTTAAAATACTGTTGAGGAAACTATTATACTTTGAAATATAGTAAATAATATTATAAAACTATAAAGCATCCATAAATGAGTCCTTGTAAAAGATAGGAGGTTATAACTATTTAAATCCCTGGAGAATAAAACAAAATGTCCGCGGTTTCTTCGCGAGCCGCTTGATCCCAGATGTTTTCAACCATGATTTATGTAGGGTGCCGAGTGCAGTTTGCCCAAAAGCCACGAGTACTTTCGCTAAATACAGCCTAATGACCATACCGCATAATTCCATTGTCCAGAGACCGTCCGAGTCCCTGCGGACTACTTTTTTACCCACCCACACCCCTATTGTTTGCTACACCACTGGATATTCTATTACAATGGCCGTTAACCTATTTTCTACGTGCCCAAATGGATTTTTAATTGCGAATGATTAACCAAGATAATATAAGTGTACAAAACGACCATTTTGCATAGATAACGTAAGAATACGAAAATACTCAAGCCTATGATTAGTGAAAGTTATAATGCAGAGAGGGTGTATTTTTTATAGGACGGATTAATTGCAGAACTTGGGTCTTTGAAAGGGTGACGAAGTAACAGTGGCTTAAATACAGCCTTTCACCTATCCTATAAAACCTACAATTGTAAATTATCAATTATTGGTGACAAGAAAACATTTTAATATTTTTGTTATGTTATCCGCTACCTATATGAAAAGCACATGGACTAATAATAGAACATATAAAAGGACATAGATTTGTGAAAAACTTGATACTTAGTCGTTCAATCTATATTTTTAGACAGATTGAGAATACAAGGATGAGGCTAAGACAGAACAAGTGAATACCTTATAACTATCGCTATGGCCTGTTTTAATAAAATGATGAGTGTAAATCAGTAGTTCTTAACGGAGGTGGTACCACCATTTATTTTGGTGGGCATCTAGAAGTCTGGGGGGGAAGTTTTTAATTTTTTAGAATTTGGAGGGCGCTGAAGGTATGCGAGGGGCGATGTGAGTAGGCGACGCACTTAGGGGGGCCACTGAGATATTGTATGACTATATTATTATAATATCATGTGTTTTATTTGTATTTTTTATCATTTTTTATTTGTGCTAGGAAATCCATTGCATGAAATAATAGTACATATATAGATAATTGTGAAATTTTATAATTTCGTTTTTTAGGGGGCGTTGATTTTGGATAATTTATTTCTGCTAAAAGGGGCGATTCTTTCAATATGGTTAAGAAACACTGGTGTAAATGAATGCAAAGTATGAAGCGATTCTCGTTGAAAAAATCTGTTGAAATAAGGAACATTTGTAGTCCAAATAGTTTACATTTGGGGTGGGCATGGGCAAAAACACTTAAAAAAAGATATTTAAATTTAGTACATATGTATGTTTCAATTTTTAATTATTCGTAAAAAATAAATTCATTTGTAATAAAAAAATATTTTAAACTTTAAATTATCTTATAACTTAATATTAAAAGATAAAACACTCTTCTGTACTAAATTTACTTTTATATGATGTGATCACGACTGGTTTCGCTCATGGAGACTATGACGAGCATCATTAACAGGTCATCATTTGATAATGCTCGTCATGAGCGAAACCGGTCTTGATTTTATAAATTTAAAGTAGTATTAGTAAAAAAAAATGTTTTACTTTTTGAACCAGTTTTTTACAAAAAGAATAAGAAACAAAATAATTTTAAACTTGTACGTTACTTATGGCTCGTATTTAACCGTACTAAATTTTAATACAGTTTCGGTCATAATTTTTATCACATTGGTCTGAATTTATATTAAATGTTCATGATATATCAGTCAGTATACAAAAAGCAGAATACATAATTAATTGTCAGAATTTACATAAAATAGTCATAATATTAATTGATATATTTCTGACACCTAAAAAATTTTGCTAATTCTTTTAGAAAAAAGTTTACCTTCCCTGTCCCTCACCATTCATTCCATAATCACATCTGTTTGAAAATTAAAAGTTATTTTATTAGTGCCATTAACTATAATTCTTGCTAATTATTATTTAATTAATTTTTTACTTGTAGTTATACCAACTCTATGTATTTAATTAACCTTTATTAATATCTATATATGTTTAATTATTATTTATTGTTGCCTATCAAATTGCATCTAAGCTGTATCATTGAGGAGATATCATCGTCGGTGTGATGCAGAAAGGAAAAACAACTATATCGTATATCGTATATAAAAAAAAGTCATAATGTAAATGAAATTAAAAAAACCTAAACTAACCCAACCTAACCTAACCAAAATGGTTATAAATTCTGACCGTATAATATTTTTATCCTGACCAAAAATTGAATGTTATCCACACCGAAAGTTTATTTGAATTCCGAGCAAAAATTGTTTTAAACTCTAACCATTTATTTTGTTCCCGTTACTTTTTTGTATTTGTGATAATGTGTAATTGTAAAAGTAAGACTAATTGTTATGAGTAAGCATTATTGTTATCTTATTGAAAAAACTTTAATGTTTTTGATGTGTGAATTAACATGAAACAATTATGTACGCACCTACAGCCACTATAGGCTTTGGATCCTTATTCAATAACCTTAATTACCTTCGGGAATCTTGCCCTAACAGGCTTTTAAGCTTGTTGGAAGCTCCCTATACAAATGAATAAATTATTACGCCTCTCCCATGCATAAAGTTCATCTTTGTTAGACATAAGGTATTTCCTCTGATAACAATGCGAATAAAACGAATCTTATAAGTTATCGCGTAAAACGTTATCGCATACTAATAATATGTTAGTAACGATTTTCACTGAAAAGTACTCGCAGTTAGTGATGTTTAAGATAAATGTTATTTTTTAAAAGAATATTACTACGTGTGGTCGACAATTTACGTCCGAATTTTTTGAGAATCACAAGTTTGATGCAGATGAAGGGGTTAAATTGTTACATAAATTATTTTATCAAGAAATATTAGAAATAAATAGGGTTCAGCTTAATAGTTTGCCAATTTTCAATGAACAAGTCAATCTTCCAAACTCACCATTTTTAAACCCCTTTAAAATAATTTCATTATTTTTATATATATATATTTAAAATACTGGTTTATCAAATTAGAGCTAATTTAATATATAACCTTGACAGAAATTGCTTTGCGAAAAATAATTGTAAAAGAAAGATAGGAACATTTGAAAGATCAGATTATTGATACATTCATATTAGGTTGGTGGGAATTAAAAAATATACCACCACGTAAGATCATAAAAATAATTCTGAAAATAGACGTTTTATTTGACAAAAATTCCCCCTTTTAATATTACACATTTACTAAGCAAAGATTTAGTAGAATTTCTAGTGAAAATCTTTAATATAAATATGTTATTGCTGTTACATTTTTTTAATTTTATTAAAATGCGCTAAATAAATCTTATCATAAACATGAAAAACATATATTTTTTATCAAAGAAAGATCTGCCATGAAAACAACTGAACACATATTATGTTTTAACACATATCCACTCTCAATATGGAGCACATGGTCGCCTAGTAGAGTTATCTGTACATATTTTTTTACGAGGATTGTTTGTTACTCAGTCGCTCAACCTCTATTTTTTTTTCAAAGAGAGTAGTAAGGATATAAGAATAAAGCAAATACAGGACTAGTGGTAAACTAATAGCTCTTTATACGCCCAGTTGTTGAAGGATTGGAAATAGTTGAAGGGAACTTTAATATAATACTTCACAAACACCCATGCCTTCGAACAGGAATCGATCAAAAAAATGCTATTCGTACTGGGAATCGATCCTGTGAGGTCTGGCACAAAAGCCCTTTCGAAAGAAATTCCTTTGTTATTGTAATCTAGGAAAGATTTAAAAATAAAAAAAATATTTAAATGGACATTACAAAAGAATTAAAAATTTAAATTTCTCTAAAAAATCTCTTTAAAAATCTTTTTGCGATGTAAAAAAGGATTTAACAAAAAAATGCGAAACAAATAGTAAAAAAAATAATCATTATAAATTGAAAAGGAAGTTGACTGTGTAAACTTCGATAAAGCACATTTTAATACATAAAAAAAGTATACGTTTTTATCATTTCTATAAGACCTGAAAGTTTTTGGCTTAAGCTTTTAAGAACTTATTTTACAAATTCACCATTCGAGCCGATATATACAATTTTCATTGGCTAATTATTTAAAAAAAAACATTGGAAATTTTTATTATTAAAACTAGCTTCATCTTTCGTATGTTGTTTAAAACGAAATAAAAAGTTTATAGTTGACTTATTTATTTTGATAAGTATGAAGCTCATTAAAGTTACGTGTTGAGTCAATAACTGTGTAATATATAAATAAAAAAAACTAATAAAATTGTCAAATAAAACGTTGAAATACGAACATCTTTAGTATGCATATACTTTAGGTACTAAGTATGTTGCGTTTTCATGTTATTAAATATTAAAATTTATGAATCGCCATTGTAGAAAACGTATTTGAAAAGATTTACAGAACTTCCACTGAATTCTGTGACATTTACGACTTTCGCGGAGGTTAAGCGAAGGCTGTTTATTATTAATATTCCGTAAATTATTTAATTCTTGAACAAACATATATTAAATTTCAATAACCACACTATTTTACAGTGATTTTTGTTTCATTGGAACAGTATTTAAATCACTTAAAGTGTAAAGAAATAGTAGAAGCATTAAAGAGTTTTGGCATTTTAACATAAACATCTGAGTTCTAGCAAAATAGCTTGTGTTTTCCAAGGCGTCTTAAAAAACGTTTTTTTAATTGATTAAAAAATATATTTAGCATTACAGCTGGTGTTGGAATCCCCACTCGTACACATATCATCATACAGTAAAAATTATAGTTCGTAAAGCACGCATCCAGTCGCGTCACTTTTATGTCGTGCTAGCGACGAAGTGAGCCCCTCTCGCTCTAATAATCTTAATTACTTGTAATGCTAATAGCTATATGAGCTTTAAGGTAAGCCGGTCCGCGATCATTGGCTCGGAAAATGATCCTCGCTTCTGGATATGGCACTGCTTATCCGGTGCTTTCATCTGTGAACGCTGAATCGCTGAACGCCGACTGGACGAAGCGAGATGGATACAAAATGACGAACTATAGTTGTAACTATGATTTTTTTAGAAATACAAATATGATGCTGTGAGTCATTTTCGGATTTTTAAAATTCAAAATCGTTTTTATTTTAACAATTAACGCTTTTAATGTAGAGCATACCTGGTTATCGTTTTGCGCGTCTTGGCATAATGTCATTCATAGCTGTCGCTCGACCGTCCTCTTAGTTAAGTATTGCAATACCCGTATTATGGAAACCATGTCTTATTTTTAAATTAAAACTGGTTTTAAAAATGCGAAAGTACTGGTATTTTGATATTGAAAATGAACCAAAATTGATTTTGAATGTTTTTATTAAAATATAATATTTTAGAGTCGTATTAATATTAACATTTTTCAAAATCGATGAGCCTATCGATGATTTTTTTTTTTTTAAAGAAGCTGTAGTTATTTATGAACATCTCTTTTTTACAATTATGATATTTTTTTAAGGACGGTGCTTCATATAATATATCGATTTATTTAACTAATCTTTCGATTTTAATGCAATATTTATACTTTCCTCTATTTATACTTTTTTTTTTGCAAAACTGTTATTGAAAATTCAACCAGTATTGTAATTCTTACTATTAGAAGAGGGTGCAGAAGGAAAAAGACAGTGATTAATACTTTTTCACCCCATATTGATGGTTTAGATACGGGGTAGGTAAAAATAAATAGAAACATCACAGGATTTTTTTTGGATAAACATCCTTAAATCAATTTAAAAATTAATACATGGGAGCAAATATTTGTAACATTAAATTGAAAACCCTTGATAACGTTGCAAACAAATAATCACTTCTTTGTTATCGTTAAAAGAAGTAAAATTTATTCATTATATGAAATATCTTAGCCCCCTTCAAATCGAAAAAAGATATATGAGAGGCTTTAGTGATTTTTGTTCCCTTGAACTTGTTTATTTGATTTTTCACAAATTTACATTTGAATTCATGAGAATATAACGTTTTTCTCCAAAAGCTTATCACAGGTGACGTTTTTAAAATTCTGCCTGAAGAACAAGTTTCTTTAACGCCTATCATTATATCATAAGCAATAATATCATACATATATTTTTAATTTTAAACTTATTCACTGCAAAAATTCTCAGCAGAAAGATGCGATATATGAACAAAAACACACTTTTTATCCTTATTTTACATAATTTATTTAAGGATCACTGGTTTCGTTTCGCAATGAAGAGCATTATCCACTAAAAATGTTTGATTAATATAATTTAAAAAAGGAAATATATTGAAATCCTTTAGATTTTCTAATGCAACGATTTGTCATAGATGATAAGGTTTTTTAAAAACTTCGCCCACAATTTTAATTTGTCTAAATAAACGAAAACAATTAAATCTCTAATTCATGACAACTTAAAGTGATCATATTAATAATATGAGAATAAAAACAGTTTATTAATTATGCAAATATGAACGGCTGTGACCGATAACAGCGTAAATTGAGTGGCAGCTTTTCCAACACGTAAACGATAAAGTTTTATAAATATTTTGCTCTTGATTGATTATTGGTTACCCAACTCACTGCTTTAGTTGTTGGACTTAACTATCGTAGCTCCAATAAAATTGTCACACAATACTCCAAACTGTGAATTTTTTAATAGAGCCAAAGTCCTGTTTTTGTATATTTGTCCCGTTACTTTTAACGTAAAAAAATTGCGCCAGAATAATGTTTTTGCGATGATAATACACTTCAAGTTTTTTTATTTATTATGTTACATATCAAGGGTTTCAAAAGTCTAAGCTTATATCGAGAAAACGAAACCCACACCATGACTATGGCCACAAGGTCTGACTGCACTGTTCGACGGGTTGCTGTTATTCATAATTTTTATCAATGCTGTGGGTTGTTTTAATATAAAAACATATATTACATTTTTTTCATGAATCTTCTTGCCAAAACTTGTTTTTTCATTTGAGTCGCAGATCAAACAAGCTAAAAATGCTGCTTTATTGCAATGTACATGCTTTGTATCGACTGTGGAAAAGAAAAAAAAAACGTAATTCACACGTAAAAAAAATTACAGGAGACACAAAAAACATTTTTGATGATTTAGGCCCAAAGGTAAATAATGAAATATACACCAACTTGAAGTGCACGGAGACTGGTAAACTGGTTTTAAATTGACCTGATCTTATATTAATTTATAAACTGTTCAAGAAAAAGTAAATTTTCACAAGCCCTTCTTTTTCAAATTTAAAAGCTAAATTAAGGCATTTTTAAGTTACATATTTTTGATGAAACGTGTATCAAGTTGCATATAATTTAATTCAAGATTTTAACTGAAGGTACTTGGTGGAATTTCAATATTAAATTTGAATCATTCAAATTATGTACATTCACACAAGTCGATTCAAGTTCATCCGTGCACTTAAAAGCCGGAAGATGCCGAAAGGCGAAACCCGGGTCGTTAGTGACAAAACTTGTGTGAATGTACATACTTTGAACGATTAAAATTTAAGTTGCATATGTTGTGATTATCGAAAAACTGTGTGTTACGTCGTATTGCCTTTCCACAGCCGATATATATGAATTAATTGTATTTAAAAAATAAAAAAAAAACTCGTTCAACAATAAAGTTAAAAGTAGAAACATATAAACGGATTTACAGCTTAATAATGCCTTTTTCTTACGTGCAGTAAGAAGAGGGATTTGATTACCGATATCGTTTTCTTACCTTTTTTTTTCGAACGTTTTTTAAATTCTCACCACTGAGAACAGACGATGTTGGGATCAAGTTTCATATAGTATTTTGTTTGCGCATGTGTTGTTATATGAAATATTATTTTTAATAGCCAAGCTGTCAGTAATCAAATTAAAAACATCAAATAGTAAAAGTTAAATAATCTTGAAAAAAGAACACTCAATTCATAATGCAAAAATACTACAGACTATAGACAACAATAACAGGCGAAGACTGCATCTCGATGTCGGCGCAACGAAACGACGCCGTGTCAGCGATGCCTCGTTGAATACTGGCGTCGCGACGTCGCAGGCTGTGACGTCACGTGTCAGCTGGGGAATGTTGGCGTTTATAATTATTATGGGCAGAGCGTAGCAAGACTAAGCAAACTGATTGCATTGACTTGACCACTGACTGCTAAATACCAGTTGTGTTAACCAACACGTCAAATGTTAATTGTAATGACGCAACGCTTTACGGTTTTAATGTTTAAGAATATGTTTTATTACAATATTATTATCTGGGGTTAATGCCAAAAGTGCTTTTGTCAGATATTGGCTATTTGGATTTACAAATCACAAAATACTTCAAGAGATCCCTATGCCATTCGATTATAAAAATAATGAAATAGAAGGGAAGCTAATTTGTATCACTTTTAAGGTGTTCACTGTCGATACTTGGTGGAAAGACATAATATTAAGAAAAACACAATATTCCTCTGTACTTATTTCCAATTTTATTTACAAAGATCACAACCGGTTTCTCTCATGGCAAGCCTTATCAATTAAGATTATCTAACTTTATTGGTGCAAAGCTCTTAGAATTTTCAATTGCTAAATCCCATTTTTTTTTGGATTTCCTAAGACCGTTTTTTAGCTCTTCCCAGAATTTTCAATTTCTAAAACACATTAATTTGGGGTTTTCCCAAAATTTATAAATATTTATTTATGAGAGTTTATGAATATTTGCCCGTGCCCCCCCCCCAAATACTGTACTAAGACTCTCCTAAAATTATTTTTTCTCTCTGGTCCCTTAAAACATGCTGTAGCTTCTGTTTGACTAACACTGCTGTATACAATGTAAGAATAAATTTATGGTGAAGTCTTTAAAATAACGCAAGAAAAAAATTGAAAATATAATCATAAATTAGGTAAGTAAAACTAAAATCCCCGCTGACAAGCGCAACTCGTAATAAAAGGTAAAGGTGTGGAGGTAAAAACCTGTTAAAGAAGTTAAATGCTTAAAACAGGCACTTATCCCGGAACCCACTGGGGTCACCTCACTTAAAAACCGTGGGATTACCGCGGGTTTGTGTATCTGTTATTTGCAACCCAGATTATATTACGAGTATTAGGTACGCTTTGGGATTTCAGTCGAAACAAAAAACGACGAAGTAGTTGTTTCTTTACCCAAATTGCAACCCTTAACGAAGGAATCATCATAAAAAAGAGATTGTTCAATGGAACTTTTGTGGGGTTCTCACGTTCTCAAATGTTTACCAAAACCAATGCGTCATATATATTTAACTTTGTTTTGTTTTAATTACATATTATTTAATATTAAAATTTATTCATAAGAATTTTTAAATATTATTACATTATTTCACATGCAATAACATTTAAAACGATTGACTTATACTCATTATTTAAAAATAAATTATGTTAAGCAAAAAGCAAAGGGGTATATCTTTTTCAATATTAAATTTGAATCGTTCAAATTATGTACACTCCCACAGATTTTGTCACTAACGACCCGGGTTTCGCCTTTCGGCATCTTCAGGCGTTCAAGTGCACAAGAAATCAATAGGGCACAGCTACATAGCCTTCCGATTTTAAATGAAATATTAAACCTACCGGGATCTCCACTTCTATACCCCATATAAATAAAATCATAAAACCTTTGCCGACAAACAAATAAATATAATTCTTAAAACCACTCACTACTCAAATCTTTGGGAATTCCCACGAGCTTATCCTTTTCGCCGGCAATGACTTTAGACTCAGTGATACATTTATTTATTATATAAACACGAAACATTTATTTACTAAGCGTCAGTTCAAGTTCATCCGTGCACTTGAACGCCTGACGATGCCAAAAGGCGAAACCCGGGTCGTTAGTGACAAAATCTGTGGGAGTGTACATAATTTGAACGATTCAAACTCAATGTATACAATTTAAAATATGTTTTTTATCAAAAGAATGTAAACCACTAATGACGAATGAGTTTCAAAATTGAGCTTTTTGGTTAAAAAGGAAGGCCAGTAAAAACTATGATCATAAAAAAAGGATTTCTCTAAAATTCTAATAAATTATTAACGTTACACTGATCAAATAAAACACAGTGGTCTTCGTGTACTTCAATGATACTGTATTTTTTTCAAATGTGGGCTTTGTCATGTTTCTTTTCTTCAGTTCAATTAATAAACTAGTAGAGAACATTAATAATATAAAACTTTAAACTAAAATTGTATAATAATATTGTTTTTACTTTATTCTATAAGTAGCATGATGGTAAATCGTTAGAAAAAATCAATTCAACATAAATATAAAACAAATCGTACCCTTAGTTTTATGCTTTTGATTTTATAATTTCAATTTTTAATTAATAATGTAATAAAGCTACAAATATCATTATTTACTTTTTTACGTGTTCACTGTCAATAATTGGTGGAAAGGTATTATATTAAGAAGTAGAAGTAAAAAAGAATATTTTGCTTTTTCTTAATATTATTTACCTTGTTTATAACTTTCACAAGTCTCAAAAAATAAGTGGCTGTTAATAGAGGTTCGAATAAATTTAGCAGTTGATTATTTATATTTAATTACTTGAAAAAAGATTTTTTTTAATAAAAATGTGAATTTTTGATCAAATACGTAAGCTGGGAAAAAAATGAATATGTATTTAGTCATTCAAAAGATATTGAGGTAACATGGCAAGCAATCAAAATCATGCATTTTAAAAAAGAATCACGCACAGTAAAGAGAGCGTCAATTTTAAATTTGAGTATCTAACAATCCTAGCATGTCATTTTTTTACTAGTCGTAGCTTTACACTAAAGATAAAAAATACTAAGCCAGTGCTCCCTTATTAAATTTAGTCGCAGAACTCTTCATGTGGTTTTGCAATAATATTGTTTTATAACGAAATTTATAAATATTCCTTAAATGTTTTCAGACGCTGTCACTGCACACATCTTCTTTCAGTTCTCAACATTAAATATGTGTATGTATAAAACAATCAAAACTGCTTATGTTGTCAAAGACGTTGTGAGTTTGTAAAGTTTTTCACACATGCAATTCATCTTCAAAAACTTTGTCATCTTGGATATCTCACTCGTTTCTAGATATATAGCCGCAATTTGGTGAGTGGATAGACCAGTTTGCTAATGTGGCTCTATAAAGTAGTCCGCTGAACACATCATACACAAGTGTCTTTTATGGTACCAGAAGAGAGAAGAGGTGCGCAAGCCGCTCCAATCTTCCATTGGACCGATCACATACTTGGTGGCTGATAAGGGAAATTTTCAGGCTTTCAAAAAATTTGATGCGTTATACGCGAGCGAGCAGACTTCAACTCAAAAAAGTTTTTCGTTCATTTTGAAGGATTGATTATCTGTATACTTGAGTGCACAACATGAAGTATTGGGCAGTTGCTTCTTAAACACTCCAAGTGAAAGAAAAAACAAGTAAATACGCCATTTAAAATTAACGGATAGGAAAACAATTGTAGACGAATGAGGTTTTTTAACTTTTATCTAGTCTCGGTTTTATAGAAAAATATGTATAATACATAGAATATCAAAAAACTGTGTATCACTACAAGAAATTTAAATCCATCGACTTACTTGGATTATTTTATGTAGATTATTATTGATTCGATTAAGGTTGAAAATTAAATCTCTGTAATTATTAATGACATTATATAATCACTTTATTGTATTTAATTTACAACCAGAATACATGTCAAACTACAGGAGTAAATATACCATTCCTGCCGAAGAATCTAGGGGATAAAAAAGCATTACTTTTTTTCATTCGGAAAGGTTCTACCATCTTTGACGACCTGTCTTCAGAAAGGAAGCAAAACTTCAGACGGAACTTTCGACTCACCATTATCTTAATGAACTCCACATTTTTGTTTGCGGTGATGAATGTCTTCCTTCGAAAATGTTTCCCTTTACATGTACAAGAAAGGGAGAAATATTTAAAGGGACGAAAACCTTTACAATATATTATTCTGTGACACATTGTGCATTTTCTTTATTCGGATGGCTTAAGGTTTGCCATAAAACCACGTCGCTCGCTTTGTTAAGATAAATGTGAGGTTAAGAAACATTCGTTTAGATTTCCAAAAAGTACTAAATTTAATACGAAGTTATTTTTTGTTTATGATTTATTGTATGTTTCATATATATATTTTTAATATATATGTTTTACAGTAACATTAATTAAAATTTCCACTTTACTTTAGTGGTACTTGTATATCAGCGTTCATTGGGACATATATGGTCAGTTTGAATTTGATAAATTTTGTTGTAAAAATTTATTTGTTTGTAAATAAATATAATTCTAAAAACCACTCACTACTCAAATCTGAGCTTACCCTTTTTCGCCAGCGATGGCTTTAGACTCAGTGATACATTTATTTAATATATAAACACGAAACATCCATTTACTAAGCGTCAGTTCAAGTTCATCCGTGCGCTTGAACGCCTGAAGATGCGAAAGGCGAAACCCGGGTCGTTAGTGACAAAATCTGTGGGAGTGTACATAATTTGAATGATTCAAATTTAATATTGAAATTCCACCAAGCACCTTCAGTCGAAATCTTAAATGACCTTACATAGCCTATCATGATTATAATAAGTTTTCTTTTGTTATCTGAATAAAAGAACAAACCATAAAACAAAATATTTATTGTAAAAATTAAATCTGCAATAAATTTGTCAATATTATACCGTTGTTTTAAACAACATAAATTATTTTTTTGTCAAGAAAACTGACAGATTCTGAAAAAAACATATTTATTCTCAAATGTTGTCAGAAACACGATATAGACATTGATATGTATTAAACAGAACTTGATTATTTATCGTTGACGTAGTTTGTTATTATCAATTTAACTAGCAACAAAATCAACGTGTTAATATTAAAGTTGGTCTGCGGTTATTGTTGTACTTGTCGTCTTCTGGAAACAATTAATGTCATAAACTATATTAGTATCTAGAGTGAGAATTCACTTTGGATGGAATCTTGCACCAAAGTAATTGTTAGACAACGCTGAATGCTCAACTAGGATAGCAGGGTATGCCACTTAGTAGATACTTTGTTCACTCCTCGGTCATGCGAAATAGGGCATTGTAAATAGTTGAGAGTGACAAAAATTGCAAAGCTTTATTTACTTTGTTATTAAAATTGTTGTTAATTTCTTTTGGTGATTTATAAAACTGTTTAAAATGATTTAATGTTTTGTCCATTTATACTTTACAAACATAAACTTTAAATGTATTACTAGTTGAAATGAAATTTACTTTCCAGAACTCCATTATTACAATGTCAAAATAGCAAAGAATTATAGTTCATAATTTGAATATCGCGTCGTAAAAGAATCGAATTATATAAACTTTAATACAGTACTCATGTTTACATATTTGCATCAAATGCTCTAAGTTAAATGTACTACACCAGTGGTCTCCAAACTCAATAAGGATGTGAGCTACTTTCAGAAATTGAAATTGTCTCGCGAGCTACCTAAACATATTCCTTCTTTATAGTTTTTTTTATCATCGGCCCTTATCGTACCATACATAAATTAGAACATTAGATTTTTTAATAAAACATTAATTATTTATTTATAAATAATAAATGTTTTATTAAGTAAAAACAAATTTAAATAATAAATAAAATAATTTAAAAAATATATGGCATTCACTTTTTCCACAATTTTTTCAATTCTCGATGAGTGGATACATAGGTACCTTGTCACTTCCATCCGAATGTAATTATCAAGATGTACATCTGTGAGTATTTTTATATTTACTCTTTACCACCTTCATAGTAGAAAACGTTGATTCACATAAGTAGGTGGAAAAAAACAATGCCTTCATTTTTTTTTTCTTATTTTCGGAGTTCAATAATAAAATTGTATAGGCAAATTTATAAATATGATCAAATATCTTACGCGAGCTACCTAAAAAGCCTCGGCGAGCTACTGTTAGCTCACGAGCGACCATTTGGCGATCACTGTACTAAACCAACTAAATCGTAATATACATAATTATGCTTAATAATTATTAGTGATCAAAAAAAAAAATTAAATGATCACCGTTATTATAATATAAGCCACAGCAAAAAACTAATGTAATTACAAAAATATTTTGAGTTTTAAACTGATTTTATTTGAAAACTATTTATAAGATCTCTTCAAAAAAGAGAGGTTGAATACCAACAGTTACTGTAAAAAAAACTAATAAGATACCCTTATTAGAAGGCCAAATGCTCCATAGTGGACGTGGGTTAAAGAAAATATTAAAAAAATAGCAACTTACCAGAAATTTGAGCTATTGACCACACACTAAAGCTTTTAAAATATACTGCTAAGCTGCTGGACTGTTGAAAACACAATTTAATAGTTTGAAATTGTGAATATTTATCGTCATTCTTATTTCGTCGATATTTCTGTATCGGTATTATCACAAAAACAAAAAAATTCATACTCTTTCGATTAAAAGAAAAGATCTCTCTCTGTATATTCAAAACAATTTGTTTTTGCGCGGATGCTTTTCATCGCGAAATAATTTCCGCAATAAATTTTCTTGCTGTGACGAAATAAAAGAAGAGATCCTAACGCAAGAATAACAATATGATTGTGTGTGTGGTAAGCCAGAAGCAATAAATGCTTTGTATGAAACACTAAAAGATCTCACTTTAACAGAAGAAGCAAGGTTCTCAATTTTTTTATAATATATAAATAGTGATATTTGTTTTGTTGTAGAGAAAAAAGAGTAAGTTTAGGTAGGCACTTTAAAGAGCTGTTCACTTTTAGTTAAAAGTGTTTTTTTTTTTTTTGATATGATATTTTGATCGTAGAAAGGATAAAATGCGTAGCCCACAGTTTTTTCAAAACAACTTTTTTTCGATAAACACAATAAATACAACTTAATATACGTTTTATTATTAAGGATTTATAGCTGAAAGTGCCTAATAAGTACCTAAATGTAGCTTTTATATCTGAAAAATAAAGTCTGTGAAAATAGTGATCAGGGAAAAGGTCATTACAAAAATGTTTTTCTTAATCAATCTATTAAATTAAAATTAAGTTGAGCCAATAAAATACTATTTTTTTAGTTCTCTTGCACGTTAAGATTGTGTATACTTCATAGATTGTGATTTTCGTATCTCTTATGAAAATTGTTATGTATGGGTTGCATTCTTCTTGTCCCTATCCACAGTCAATTTAATAAATATCATGTCTCGTAGCTCTCATCACGAGTGTTGCCCGGTACTGATTTTAATTAAAGAAATATTGAATTAGTACAAAAAGTGTTTTATTTTTAGTGTACGTTTCATCTCGCTATGACCTGTTATTTTAGAATGAGTAGGGTGGGAAAGAATTTTGAGACATCACAAACATCTATGCCTTACAGCAAAAATCTAATTTAACTATGGAAGAGTGGAAAAGAATTTTTAAAATCACAAAGATCTTTGCACATGCCTTTGAATAAGAATCGATAAATCATTTTTTTTAAAGTTCCTACTAAGACTCGGACCAGTGAGGTCCGTCACGGAAGCCAGCGACGTCGACTACTCCACCATATTTATAGTGGTCGAAATTTTCTATGTTTTTCATGTTCCTTTTATATCATGTGCTTATGCCAAACACGTGGCAACTGCGTTCGTTAAAATCTACCACATATAAGTGATATTTAAATCACTATAAGGGTGTTCACTGTCAATATTCACTGTGCTAAAACTTCCCAATTTTTAATTATGTTTTTAGTTACCATTAAGCACCACTTTAACTTTATTAATCTTTTAATAAGATGTAAGAGGCGTTAAACAATTTAATTTGTGTTAGTTAAGAGTCACTTATTCATTATTTATACTTAAATTTGTAAATTATTTTCAATGCCAATGGCTTATTACACATTTTTATTTAAATTTGTTTTTATATAAAAATAAATTCTATTTCTTATCAGTCGCAAGTAAGGTTTCCAATCCCGGGATCGCGACCGTACCAATCCCGGAATTTCGGAATTGAGAATTTTTTGGAAAATCCATGGATTTCGAAAAGTCACGCTGGTATTTTGGGCAAAGCGGTAAATTCCTGAGTGTTTAATCCCGGCATTACAAAAAGGCTCCAGGATTGGATACCCTAGTTGACAGTGCTTGCCATGAGCGAAACTGGTCCTGACCTTGATAGATAAAAGTGGGAAAAAAACACCCAGAAGTATTGTGTTTATTTATATCTTAGCACTAAATTTATATAATTGAAACGTCTCTTCGCTAGACTGAATTCTATCCATATAATATATATGATATTCATTAAAGAGCACTTAATCAAAGTTTCCCGAAACATCTCACACGTAAAATGGCGTGATTGATGAAACAATTTGAGAGCAACTGCCTCGCTGGAACGGATGTACCTGCATCCCAATAGAAAAAGAAGAAAATAAACGTTAAAGAAGATAAATGATACTCCGTTGAGATTTGGAAGCTGGCAAGACTAAAAACCAGAGCATTTCCGCCTTAATTATTGTGTATCCTCATTTTTTTTCGAAAGAGACCTGTGAACGTTAAAAGTAATAAAAGAAGCTTCGTGAAAAGATAAATTACAAATCAGGGAGTATAAAATACAAAAAAAAACCAAGCAATAAAAACACTTAGACCTGTCTTAATTTTGTGAAAAATGTTTTCGTATATTCAAGAAAAAAAATGTGTTTTTTATAATGCCAAACGAAATACATTTTTTTTGTCTCTTTATCGCGCTGGATTTTTTCAAAAAAATTCAACGACATTTTAACGAAAATATTGGATTGATTGAATTCAGCATATATATATTTCATGAAATTTTGACGTTCAAAAAAATGAATAAAAAATAAACTTCAGTAACATAAAAAGAAAAGCTAGCAGTAAATTCTGCAAAATCTAAGGCACACTTTTATCCGTGAATTTAATAATATGTTTATAATACCTAACTTAAAATATATACACAGTTATATTTGAGTCAAACTTTTTTCGTGTGAAATTTCATATTTTGATAAAAAAATATACAGGTAAGAAATTTCGTTACCTCAACTGTAATATTCTTTATTTTTAGCAAGGTATTTACTATATTTTCAAATGTTTTAATTTTAAAAGTTAATTTATCAAAAACCCTAAGTTTTTATTATACAACGGAATTAAAAAAATTGTGATAATTAATTTTTATTAGTATTGTTTTGGTAAGGGTTTAGTGCTAAAAAAGGATAAAACGAGTGGTAGTTAAAAAAAAAATAAAAAAAATAAAAGAATATACCTATATAATAAATATCGACTGTGGAAAGGAAAAATGACGTAACACACAGTTTTTTCAAAATAGCTTTTTTTAAATAACCACAATGTATCAAATTTCATACACGTTCTATCAAAATGATGTAAGCTGCAAATTCCGAATTAGTATATAAGTTAAGCTTTTAAGTTTGAAAAAAGATGAGCTTGTGAAAATTGAAACCAAGAAAAAAGACAGAAAAAAAAGGTTTTTTCTAGACCCGCTCTTTAATTAATATTAGATTATGTCAATTAAAGATCAGTTTAGAAGTCTGCGTGTACTTAAAGGTTGTGTATATTTAATAATTTGCATATGGCCCAAAATCGTCAAAACACGTTTTTTGTGCCTCCTGTAAAGTTTGCTATGCGTGGGCTACGTCCTTTTTCCTTTTCACAGTCGATATATATTTTAAAAACTTACACAGGAAAAATATGTGATTGTGAATTTAAAATTATGATCCATCAATATGTATAGTTTTAAAGTTAAACTAGATTATAAACATAGTAAAACGGATCAAAGTTGCCGATTATATTGTATTATTTTATTTGTGTTGCATGGTTATTTTTGTTATATATTTTCTATGAATTTTAAATACTTTATATAATATTTTATCCGTAACGAATATTTTATAAGTCGGTGCGCTATTCTCCGTGGAGTTCATGGACCAGTGCGCTCTGGCAGAGTTACAGTCCTGACTGGTAATATAGATTCGATAATTCTTCAAGAAATGTGGACTGGAAAACCGGTCTCTATAGACTAAGCTGCTTAAAAGACGTCTGCTTTCTAAATCGTAATGCTTCTGCACATGTCATGTTAGGATCTCAAAGAATGAATCGCGTACAGCTTTTGAGTATAATTTTATTTTTGTTTTAATCAAATAAAAAATGTCCATATTATTTTTCAGATACTTTATTTCAGAAACTGTAATTAATGTAAAAATATCTTTCTTTGGTTATAAAAAAAATGCAGTGTTATAGAAGTCATATTTTCCATGAAGAAATAATGAATTAAAGCTTCCAAATTTTTGAAAATTTCCTAGAATTAAAAAAAAAGCATATGCTTCGACTCACATCTGATTTTGTCGGGGTGTGATATATTTCGAGTACCACGCCTGTAGACGAATAGTCAAAATCATGAGCTTTGTTTATGGTCTTAACGGGTTTGTATTATATTACAAACAGGTTCATAATTTACCTTTTCAAACTAACTAATCGATTTATAGAATTATCTTCAAAAGCATGTAGGAGATGTCAATAATTCCCTTTCGCACATCCGATTCTAAAAACAAGGCCTAATGAGAGCGATAATCCACCCACTTATTTTGTTCTTATCCAAGCCATCTATTCCTACACTTTCTGAAAAATAAAATTATCTGAGTAATACAATTGGTAAACAATTTTTCTTTATAGTGTTAATGTAAATAGCGAAAGAAAGAAAATTGTTATTTAATACGAATTTATTCATAGCATTTTATGGCGTAGTGAAATGCAATTCATAAAATCTGATATGAAAGTTTGTGAGTATTTTTTCTTAAAGCCCCCTCTCGAGTGCAGTAAGCAGTTTAAGCTGACCAATACTCAGTATTATTAGTTGCCTCTTAAAGTTTTGCTTGGCAATTCGTTTAAAAGTTCCTCCCGGCAAACACTCTAAGCAAAAGCTCTCTAAAACACTCCATTACGCCGTAGAGCACGTTCACAGATAGGGATCGCTACATCGGTATTACCAAAACCGGGATCTCGGTGTCTTAAATGTTTGCTTTGGCATTTGTTTATTACAATAATATGTTACTGTATACAACCGTTGAATTCAGTAAATAAGTATTACCTGCACTTTAATTTAAATTGTTAAAAAATTGTGTATTCCCACTTTTTTTGTCACTGACAACATTTTTCAGGCGTTCAAGTGCACAGGTTAACTTTAAGTGACGCATGGTAAATAAATATATCGTGTATAATATATAAGATATTATTTGATTTATCACTAAGTTGAAAGCCATGGATAGCAATATGTGTCAGTGCAACTAATGATTTGATTTTAATGATGATCAGTTATTAGTCAGGAGAATAATATCTCAAACATGAGACTTTGGTGCTCGTGATATTTATCTACTCAATTTAAGATGGTTTTTTCTGCTTGTGAACCTGTTTGTCTAAAGATATAAACACGGTTAAAAGATTTCAGCATTGATGACGTATACATTTTTATATATTGTCATATTTTAACTGCAAGATTTAATACATTTTATATACATATAATAGTTATGAAAAACCGTGTATTATGCTTATGATAAAAATATAATATTTGTTTTCAAATGTCAGTAGTTAATATAAAATATCTTTAATACGATCCTAATTGAAAGTTTTTTTTCTTTTCTTTTAATTTATTTGTTGAAAATTGATATTCAAAACATTATTTATAAAACTAGTATCTAATATGAAATACCAAAATACCGGTATTCAAAAAATAAATATTCGTTCAGTATTGAAATCCCGTCTCAGAGATCAACATCTATCTGTATATCAGCCATCGACTGTCTCATTTTTAAATCAGAAAGTTTGTATGTAAAAAACATTCTGATCAACATAGTAAAAGCATATGTTTAATATATATTACAAATTGACAAACTTTTATAATCTAAATTTATTCAATTTCACATTTGAGCTTTCAAATTATCATCGAGCTTAATTTATGGTTATTTTTATTGCAATTTTAGCATATCATTATTGATTTTACTATTTTAATATTTATATTAAAATGTATTCACAACGCTGAATTGAAGCACGCTAGAAGTAATGTAGAACAACAGTAACTCGTAGCGAAAAAAGATCAGAGTGAATTATTTAAATATGTAACATTTCCGTTTTACTTCCACTGCTGAATGTAAAGCCACATTATAAAGCTGGCATGTGAGAGAAGCTCTGCATCAAAACAAAATTCTACTTTCATTTGAATGCGGTTCGCACAGTCTGTTTTCAAAGTAGAATTTAACAACATACAAATATTCTTAAAAATATTCAGCTTATTTATAAAACGGAGACTATTTTATATTTCTAAGTATTACTTTATGGTTAAAAAGCAGTTAAAAATATTAATTATGTAATTATTCTAACCTAAAATAAACGAAATTAAAAAACTCGTATTAACTCCTAGAACTCGAACGTCGACATATAGTCGACATCACGATTCGGGTCTACCACTCGAACGTCGACGTATAGTCGACATAATTTCAACCTCGTTTACTGGCCACAAACTAAATTATAATTGTTTATTTTCGTGTTATTTATCATATAGATACTTTGATCTTTATACACTCATCCAATTTTATATTATTTTCATGCATTTAATGTCAAAATATGCAATTTCAAAACATCGGGATGAGTACATTCTCGGCGTGTTTATGTGCGTAAGTGCGAGTGAGATGGATCTTGTGCAAACGAGACAACACACCATTCCAAATAGCTCGATCTACTTTGCTTCGGCGGCAGTAATGCACAACCATAGATTTGCGTACAGTTTGTTAATGAATTATTGCTTATTTACAATTAAAATAATCCATGGTTTTACTACAATGATTACATACATCATGGTTAGAAAAATATATTAACAATTATCAAAATTGTTGGTTATCTATATATATATAAATGAATGTTAGTTTGTTTGTTACATATGCGCTCCTATACCACTCAACCGATTGCGATATTTTTTTTTGGGAAGTTGTTATAAAGACGCCAGAATAGATTTATGAATCAGCGGTGGGCTACCAATGCGTTAATTTGTTTGTTAGTCTGGTATGCGTTTCTATACCGTTCATCCAACTGCAATACAATTTTGGTGGGTTGTTGTGCGGCTGCCTGCAAATGTATATAAATCAACAGTGGGATGCCAATACGTTAATTTGTTTGTTTTTTTCCGTATGCAATCCTATACCATTCATCGGACTGCGATAAAACTTTGGCGAGCCGTTGTGCGGACGCCTGCAAATGTGTATGAATCAGCGGTGGGCTGCCTATACGTTAATTTGTTAGTTTGTCCCTTATGCATTCCTGTTCCTATACCATTCATCTTTTTGCGATAAAACTTTGGTGAGTTGTGCGAACACTCGCAACGGTATCTGAATACATACAGCCAGCGGTAGGCTTCCAATACGTTAATTTGTTTGTTTGTTTCGTATGAGTTCCTATACCGTTCATCTGATTGCGATAAAGCTTTAGGGAGTTGTTTTGTGGACACCAGCAAAGGTTTTTGAATCAAAACATACGATGAGCTGCCAATACGGTAATTTGGTAGTTTTTCCTTTATGCGTTCCTGTTTCTATACCGTTCATCCGATTGCAATAAAACTTTGATGATTTGTTGTGCGGACGCCCTTAAAGTTTTCTGAATAAGTACAGCCAGCGGTAGGCTGCCAATGCGTTTACAAGGTGCTCGCTTTATATCAAAGCAATTCTCGGTATTCTGGAAAGCAGTGAGTTTTTTTTATCACTCTGATACACTACTTAAATAAGCAATCGATTTTTACCTAATACATTTACAATACGCAGGGCTTTTTTTACCCTGTAACGCGGCGGAACGGCGTTCCGGCACCTTTTTCCTCGAAATTTTAATAAATGTTTAATTTTATTTTTTCTATTTTAAAATATGTATATTTTGTTTTATTTTCTATGCATTATATGAAAAGCCGTCATTAATTCTATCAAAATGATATTCGAATATATAATAAATAATATACCTTCTTAGAAAATGCTCGAAAAAAGTGCGTTCCGGCACCTTTTTTTTCAAAAAAAAGCACTGACAATACGTAACAATATGCAATATACTGTAAACTCATCAATGTAAATGGCCGAAAATGTACTACTGTGTATACTGATGCTGTCATAGATAATGTATGTAAGTCAGAAATTGCAGTTATGTACTCATTTGATTTGAGAATATTGTTTTCTCTTAAATTAACAAGGGGCTGGCCGACCTTAGAAAAATTTCACAAAGGGCTTGCGCGAGCCCCTCTGAGCTTCCTCCAGCCCACCCCAGAGTGCAGCCATTTTACAATGAGAAATTTCGCCGAATAAAGCGATCTGCGTGCCACGACTATCAGTTTCATGGCAAATCATAGGTTGCGAAAAGTAAAATTCGGACCCGTTGAATTGGCTATTTTTAGGATTCTCTGTGGCGCATTTTCTAAGAATTATCGCCTTTTCTGGTGACTTTTCTCAATTTAACAAATGTGTGTATTTCATATGGTTAAGCGTCAGTTTGCGTGTCTTTGGTGTGAACATTTTTGGATGGTGGTCGAACAGCGCATTTAACACTAAAATTAAATTTTAATACAAATCACTGAGACACTAACATGCAATATCAAAAAAAAATCGGAATGGATGAAGTATTTCAATCATGCCAACTCATAATATGAGACGAATGTACTATGGCGCACAAAAAAGCATTGTAAGCTGTACACTATGCACTAAAAGATTTGAGAGGAAATGAATAGTGGTCTTTGGTGGCGCACTTATTTTATTGTCTGGTGATTTTCGACAAACCCTACCAGTTATAACACGTTCAACAGCTGTTGATGAATTAAATGCATGTCTCAAATCATCAGTTTTATGGCGACACGTGCAGAAATTGGCTTTCAAGGCCAGCATGCGTATAAAACTACAATATGATACGTCCGCTGAACGTTTCGCAAAATAATTGTTTGATATTGGGAATGGAAAATTGGAAATAGATGAATCCACACAATGTATTACATTGCCAACAAATTTCTGTAAAATTACAAAAAAAATAAGAGAATTGATTCACAAAGTTTTCCCAAAAATATTGCAAAGAATTACAAAAATCAACAGTGGCTCAAAGAAAGTGTTATATTAGCAGCCAAAAAACACGATGTTAATGTCATCAACTTCAGGATTCGAAACGAAATACCAGGCGAAGAGAAAACGTATCAGTCCATCGATACTGTAATAAATCAAGATGAATTTGTCAATTATCCAACTGAATTCTTAAATTCACTTGATTTGCCAGCCATGCTGTCACACGTTTTAACATTGAAAATTGGCGTACCTATCATTCTTCTCCGAAATATAAATCCACCACTTTGCAAAGGTAAGCTTCTCACTAAAAAAAACTCATATTTTCCACTTTGTCCGTACAAAGTGGATATTGTGAGTTTTTTAGTGATAAGCTTTGAAAAATGTTTTTGGGCTTTCTCTCGTGCTAGTGGGCAATGGTTAATGTACAGAATTAAAATATGGATTCGTGTGTACAAAGTTCGTCCTTTATTTTTTAGTTCAATTATATACAACCCATTTATAATTTAGGCAGAAACACGTGTCTCAACAATTTCCAGATGGTTTATTTGTAATATCTAGTGTTATAAAGTAATATACATATTATTTTTATAGACGAATTAAAATATTACAATTCAATTAAATGTGTTTCAAATTGTGCTTTGTATTTTTTGTATGTATACATTTTGAGCGACTGAGTAACAAACAGTTTTCATAGGAAAAACTTTTCTGTTGAGATACCTACATTAGGAGGTCATATGCTCTACATTGGAAGCGGACATGGATTAAAAAAATAAATTTTTACTTCATGCAGAAAAACATGTGTTTCAACGATTTCCATATAATTCATTTCTTATCATATCTAGCGTTATAACGTTATCTATATTTATTAGTTTTACAGACAAATAATATATTATATTACAATGTTTTGTTTTATTTTATTAAAATGAATAAATACTTGAGTAAAATACTGCTGAGTAAAAGGTTTTTAACCAATGATACATCAGCGTACGCCCAACGTAGCTTAGCAACGCGAATGTTTATTACGAATTTCCTAGCTATATACAATTGAGGTTAGGATGACATCGGCTGTCAGATGACAAAATTTCCATCGTTTTCAAATCCTAATTTGTGGACTTATTGTTACCTTTATTATTGTAAATTATTACAGACAATAAGTAACAATCCTTGTTTAAATGTTTTTCTATGAAGATAGTATCTAAAGTAATGACTAATAAGTCTTAGAAGGATTTTGATACAATAGGTGTAAAATGTGTGCAGCTGGGTTAGAACCTTTCAGAAACATATATTTGACTTCTTTATTTACTAAACAATATTTATAATATGAATTGAATATACTCTACATATTTATTTATTTTATTTTTGAAAAAATAGCCAAGGAAAAGGTGTTTTTTTCTTAATTTACTTTCAGAAATTATGTTCCGGAAAAATCTAAAATTAAATACGAGTTGGCGCTACCAACCTTTGAAAAAAATTACGAGTTT